>VNJQ01007052.1:0-62306 GCA_008042515.1 Drosophila truncata | reverse complement strand
CTCAAATTTGATGAAAATATGTTAAAAAACAGCGAAGTTATGAATTTTTTTATTTTTTTCTGATTGTTCCTATGAGAGCTATAGGATATAGTCGTCCGATTTTCATGAAATTAAAATCGAAATTCTAAATAAATAATTAATGGCTAAATATCAAATTTGGTGGAGTTTTGTTGAAAACTGACAAAGTTATAATTTTTTTCGAAAGTTTTACCGATCGTTCCTATGGCAGCTATATGATATAGTTGTCCGATCCGGCCCGTTCCGACATATTTACGAGTGAGAGTATATAGAAGACTAACTGCAAAGTTTCATTCAGATAGCTTTAAAACTGAGGGACTAGTTTGCGTAGAAACGGACAGACAGACGGACAGACGGACAGACTGACAGACGGACATGGCTAGATCGACTCGGCTGTTGATGCTGATCAAGAATATATATACTTTATAGGGTCGGAGATGTCTCCTTCACTGCGTTGCAAACTTCTGACTGAAACTATAATACCCTGCAAGGGTATAAAAAGAGGAGGTAAAATAATAATTTTCATCAAGTATTTAGGAGGTAAAATATATTTTTTGTAAATCGGTTTTCTCAGAACAAAAACAAGGCACAAAATTGTTAAATTAAAAAATGTTTTGAAACTTTTGCGCATGAACATTTGTATTACTTTAACTATTTAATTTGCATGTACAAAGATTTTGTTCTATTTTTTATTAATATACTTCACATTTCTCAGCACAGGACTTATGAACATCGTCGACACTTAGCAGAAATCGACCAAATATAAAGCTTAAGTTGTCTATTTTGCAAAACACTGCGTTTAAGACTTCTGACTGAAATTTCATAAAAAAAGCTTGGAAAAGAAACACTTCAGCATTAGCCTGGCACAAGAACACTTCAAATTACTATATATATTGAAACAATTTGAAACGCGAAATGATTAAACTCTTAAAACATTCTTAAAAGCATAACAAATAATTAGAGATCAAAAACAAATCGAGAAAAACCCCGGTAGATTATTTCCAAAGAATATTTATATTTCTTAACAATTCCATTGATAATTTGATTAAACAACGACCAAAATTATAATTATAGCTTGGTCACAGTGTTTTAATTTGTGAGGGTGGAAAGACGGACATGGCTAAATTGTTGGTGATGCTGGTCAAGATTATATATGCTTTATGGAGTCTCCTTTTAGTTGTTCATATACATTTTCTCTGTTGGCATTTAGCTATATCTTTATATTTTGGGTTCTAGATATAAAAAACTCCAACCCTGGATAAAAATGGATTTCCATTCGTTTTCCTGTTCGATAGATGATGGAAAATAACAAATATACTTTTACGAATTTTTATGAAAAACAACGAAAAACAAAATAAATATATATGTTAATTAAACTTCTGAAACTTTTATTTTTTGATATTTAATCATTTTCTTCAAAGAAATTAAAAACTATAAACTTTTTGTAGATGTTTTGCACAAAGAATGTCGATTTGAAAATTATGTAGCATCATGAACACCTATCTTTAATCTATTACTATTAAAAAGTTAGCCCAATATACGCATTGCATGGTAAACAATCGAATTACAAATGGGACAGACGGCTTCTAAGGAAATACAAATTTGATTGGCACATTCCATGCAGAACATATTGTGACCACAGGGCACTAAAGCCGTAGTCACTTGATTCTCATTGCACACACAGCATTCGCGATGTATTACAAACTTATCGGTGCTGCTCGATTGCAACGATGGATTAGCAACCTGAGCTTGAGCTTGAAATTGCGCCTGTGCTTGTGTCATTTGCTGATGGTTCGGTTCCCTTGATGTACGATGTACAATTGTTTGCTGCTCTAAAAGCGAGTCTGTGGGGCTTACAGAGTTTGTGGGTGAACACTGGTGATGATGATCTGCAGATAGTACCATATTCGCCGTTTGACTCCAAATGTTTGGTGAATCCCCGATTCCCTCATCGACATCATTTGAATCATTTAGGTTTTTCCATATATTTAAAATTTCTGGTGGCGTATTCGCATTTGTACTGTTATTAGTACTTTTTGTAGAAGTTGTCGACGATGCTGACGAACAGGACCTTGTTAGTATATTTTTAGTATTGGGGTTGGAATGATTTGTTGTGGATGTAGCTAATGTTGATGTAGGCAAGCCTTTGGTTGTATTCCGCAAAACACAGTTTTCAGCCTTATTTTCAGTTCTCAATAGATGATTGTGATGTTTCCCAGCTGGAATAACTGATGCAGTTGGTGTAGGTGTCATCAATTCAAGGTCGGCAACATCCTCTCGTTTTTTGTAGCAATTATTGAGTTGATAGTTTTGAATTATTGGCTTCATTTGATTAGTTGAATTGTGTACATAATCCTGATGTACGTTTTTGTATATGGATGTTAATATTTCGGTATTCAAATCATCGTTTAATATTTGTGTTAATGAATTAATTGTACTCGAATTGATAAAATCATTGGATTCTACGATGGATGACGATTCACTTCCCAATACTGGAAAAGAATTACTTTCAGTTCCCGTTCCTAAGCCCACACCTGTCCGCAGTGCAATGTGGGCTTCTATCTGCTTTCGGGCAGTATCAACATTATCGGACAAGCCGGTCACTTCAAAGATTGGTTCCTTTTCCCGTGATGGTGTCACTATATAAGTCTGTGTCTCTTGTTGAATATGCTTTATTGTAGCACCTTTGGGGCCAACAACAAGGCCCACTACTCTGTAAGGTACACGTACCTGTATCGTTATCTGGCCTGGCATGCACGGTGGGCCGGATTGAAGGCGAGGTATAGCACCGATACCAGAACTGGAAGAGGAACCGGAACCGGAACCGGAACCATTCACACATCCTCCGACTGCAACTCCACCGTCCCCACTGCTAGTGTGACCATCTGCTGTCAGGGGCTTACGTGATGCGCGTATTAAACTGAAATGATCCGCAGCTGAGAGTATTTCACGCTTTGCCTTACTTACGTCCTCCTTGCGACCGGTCACCACGAAAACTGGTTCCTCGCCGCGAACCGGTGTCTTAATGTATGTGTTAGTTTTAGCCCTTAATGCCTTTATTTTGCAACCTAAGGAATAGAAAAAATTAGCTTATGTCTTCTGCCAGTAAAGTAATTGGTAACTAATTTTAAAACCGAAAAATTTAATTGATATCCTTAATTTTGTGTACTCGGACTCTTAGATTTATCGATTCTATACCCTTGCAGGGTATTATAATTTTGACCAGAAGTTTGCAGGACAATAAAGAAATAATTTCCGACCCCATAAACTATTTATGTATATTCTTGATCTGCACCCCACCCCATTAACGTGCCTACAGTAAAGCGAAATTTTAACGATAATACCCAATTTGAATTTTTACGAGTATATAAAAAATGTATTTTTCGTCGTTAATAGTTAGCTTGCAGAGTAGTGAGTACAATTTATACGTCGAATGTATGTAGACTTAAACATTTGTAAACAAGATGGACATACAGTCGGGTGTCCCGACAGTAGAATACCCTGTACCATTACATGACGCCGCTCGATTTCGTTCCCTATTATATTCAAATCGGTATCCAAAGAACACCACGTGGAGTTCATTGCAGATGCAATGGGATTTTATTTTTTTTATTTCTTAGTATTAATTACTGTAATTATTTTGATTTACAGGAAAAAAGAAAAAAAAAATTGCTAAAAATATAAAACTTTGACTTAGCGATCCTCCCGCTTCCCGTTAATTGAATTCGAGACGACTTGCAATTACTCTAACGAACGTTCTAGAATTAGCTCTGACTTTGTTTCGCTGTATGTATGCAGGCAAAGAATGTGACCATTGTAAGTGTATTGGTGCATGTGTTATTTGGAGCCCTTTGCCTTGGCTGCCTCTTGTATACATAATAAGTATAAAGTAAAAAGACTATATCTCCGATATTTATGGTACGATCTGAATGAAATTTAAACAATCTGTGTATTTTGATAAAATACATTAAGGTTGTGAATATGGTTTACCTAACTTTATAAATTTAGGAGATATACGTTTTTTTCAAATAGCTCCCCAAAAAAAGGGGAGCAGCAAAAATTGAAAACAAACTTGATCTGCGTGCAGATATAAGAAGTCTAAGTCCTAAGTTTGGCGTCTCTAGCTCTTATAGTCTCCGAGATCTAGGCGTTCATACGGACAGACGGACAGACGGACAGACGGACAGACGGACGGACGGACGGACGGACGGACAGACGGACATGGCTATATTGACTCCTAAAGTGGTCCTGACCAATATTTAGGTAACTTTTGGGGGTCTGCCACGCCTCCTTCTGCCTGTTACAGAATATCGCACAAAATTATAATACCTTTGTACCTTTGGTACATGGTATAAAAAAATGTGTATCCTAAGGGGAGGTTACTTACCCTGCCTACCGACTATTTCGGCCACATGCTCTGAACTGGGCACTGGAACACATTCCGTCATGTTTTGTGATTTCTTGGAACGATCATCCAGAGTGACCGTACTGGTACCGGTGCACGTTGCTTTGGGCAGTAAAAAGCAGCTGTTAGATGACGATGTTAATGGCACAGTTGTAGTATCCGATTTCAAATTTATGTTGCCCATTTCGTAGTCACTTTGTCCGGCTACCAAAGATTGAGCCGACTGCTGTTGGGCATAACATGTTTGATTGTCATTTAATCCCACCAATGATAATTCCAATGCCAATTGCAATGTTCGCGGATCCTCTGATAAGGATATTGGCACATTAGATGATGTATGAAGAACTTTTGGCTGCTGTTCAGCCATAAGTTGGTGTACAGGGTTCATCTTGGTATTCATACTTGATACAACTTGGACCGATGACATTACAGACGCAACTTTGTCTACTTTTTGGTTTTATTGTTGCAGGCTCCGTTATCCCTAAGGATGGCGATGGAAAATTGATAGATGAAATGAAGATGGCTGTTAAGTCCAATCCACTCAATTCCTGTTATATGTTAGGTTATTCAGCCACATTTTTGCAATAATTCCTTACAAATTTTTGTGTTTCCTTAATTAATTTTCTGCGATAAAAAGAAAAAACGTAAAGAAAATTCTTGATATAGATACAAATGTTTATTAAGGGGATATACATATACATATGTAACATTGTATTTGAATTGACAATGCTCCACCTGGTGCTACGAAAGCAGGCTGTAAAAGGGGCATATTTACACTTTCTGCAATTATTGACCTTTCACTAGTCAAAATTGTGCAATTTACATACTTTTGTACATACGGCATTACCATTCCCGCGAACCGTACTAGCATACACCGCGCTCATCATAACCAACCCCTAAACTTACAAATTTGGTGTCACTCACCCCTTGTAACTTCTTTTTTGCCGCTGCCCCTTCCTGACATAAATGAATACATATCAATTAACTTGTAAATATGCATCTAAACAATAATGTTTATTTGAATTAGGATAATACGACTTTTTAACTAAGAAAGGGATTTTTAGATTAATTATAAAAAAAACCGCCAATAAGCATGCAATTTTCTAGGGGCTAACAAATAAAAAAGTATGTATGTATGTACACTAGGAAAACTTCGGGATTGCGCCAGGTACACATTCCTCGAGATTTACAGCCCACGCCTTCTATTATACTTATTTAATTATAAAGAAAAATCATTTTATTTTTATCATCAGTGTTTCAAGAAATTATATTCAAACGCAAGCGAATTTAACTTTAAGCTATTTTTTTATGCGCACCAGAATTCCATTACATTTTTACATTTTACATTGCCGGCTATCAAAAAACAACTAGTGGTGGAAGAAAAACGGTGTCATCGATGTCCTTTGAAACAGACGGGGGAGGAGATTTATATCGATAGTTTGATTGCGTTCTCCAGAACAACATGATCACTAATCAAAAATGGATCAGCAATCAATGATCAAGCTGTTCTGGTGAAGGCGTATGATACATTTCGCCGTCACAAAAATAATCGGCTTGTAACCTATTATTATCTTCATGCTTCCTGCCAACATTGATTTGAATTTGCTTATAAGATAAATGAAATAAACAACAGTATGCATAACTGAAAAGCAACTGGGAACATTTTAAAAAATTCCTGAAATTGTCCAAGTAATAATTTTTGACCAGACCCTCATAAAATAATTTACTTAAATAATACTTCAACCATCGATAATATCCATCAGTATCGCGAAAAGGTAGCCTACTATTTTTGCGCTCCTATTTTGCTGATCATGTTGGAAGAAATCTTGCAAAATAATTAGGGATAACAGGCACTATCGATAGAAATCCATCACTGATCAGTGATCATGTTGTTCTGGTGAACCCAACCATCTATTACTAAATGTGGCGCCTCTTTTTGTTAAAAAGGCATGTTTTGAAATTAATTTCGTCCTATTGCATCAGTGTTCACTTCATTCATGCATACGAAAACTGAATAATAAATATCAAAATTATACAGGCCGACAAGAAAAATCACGAAGGATAAAAGCGGCTGATTTTGAAAGATCTTGGTCTGTACATTGCTAGGTCGAAAACCAAATGTTTCCATCACTTACCAATTTTAGGAAAATCGCATCCAAAGTACCAAAAATGGCTTGTTTTGACACTTTTTTCAAACGCTAATGAAACGCTAATGCGCACCCAATACTAAAAGTAGGCTTAAATGAAAAACTTATCTTTCCACTTTAAAATTGAAAATGAATCCCGAATGTGGAACCTCAGGATCATGAGCTACTTTTTGCCCCATATTTTTGCTATGTTACTTATAATTTATATTTCCTTTGGTTACGTTCTTAGTTTTATATTATTATTTATTTTTATATTATTATTATCGATACTTCAATCTATCCATCCATCCCCCTATCCTATCCATCAGTATCTCGATAAAGATAGTACGCTACCTTTTACGCTTTTTTTTGCTAATTATGATGGATGAAATCTTCCATCATGTACAGAAATCAAACGCGTTCAGCAGAACTATCAATTAAATACGTCACTGGTCAGTGATCATGTTGTCCTGGTGAACGCAACCATTGATGTTGTTGCTTATATTGGATAGCGGAGGATGGAGATTTCTGTGTGAGTCTGCGAAAAATTCCAACTGATTCACACGGAAGGATTGTGTATAAAGATTCCTCTCCTATTTTGGTAATCTTGATGAAGGAAATCTTGCATTATGAGCATCATTCTAAGAGCACAAGCTCTAATTAAAACAACTTCGGCAACTGTTTTTTTTTTTTCTATAGTGGAGGTTTAGCGCCTTGCACACTCTTCAGCCAACCGGCTTGCTTAACAGTGACTGCGGGGAGAGTATAATTTATTTCATTAATTTGTACGGTAACCGGTAGATGGTGCGTAACTTGAATTGGCTTAAAAAAACATAATTTAATGTTAGAGTAGTGAATTTGTAGTATAAAATAATATTTTAGTATGCTGTGCGTTTTTCAACACTGGCCACACTGAATTTATTTTAATCGTAAATGGTATTTTCCTATAAAATATATTTGTGGTACGTGTGAGTAGAGGTTATATTTTTCTTTTTGCAATAAAAGTTATAAAATAGGTTTAGATAAATAGCTATCTTAATAATCTGGCAGGAAATTTTATGTAAAAGCTGAAAACTCTTAAGCATATGTACATAGTATGTTGCGCCATTTTTAATGATTATTAACTTGGTTATATTCATGTTGATTAGAACTTATATGTAAAAATATGCAGAACATGGTTTTCTAAGTAGCCATTTCGGATTAGTCTATAGGTGTGAATTAACACATAAAATGTTTATACTCTGAATGCATTTGTAGAATTCGTTTGTGTTGTATTGTATTTAAGGTTATGTTGGATACTTTTCAACTTTTAGTGCTCTAAGTGCCTTGTTTATCGCCCTACTTAATGTATATGCAACAAATAATTTTGTGTGAATACTTTATGTAACTAAATTTTATGTTTTTTATTATTGGATCTGTTTTTCAGACATCAATAGTTGTATCTGATGTACATATGTACGTGTGTATGTATGTATGTACATATATGCAATTGTATAAAGATGCATGGATAATATTTGGTTTTAACAATTTCGCACGTTTACACATTCGATTTCAATATTTAATTTAATTGTTTTTGTATATTGTAATTCAGCACCATTCAGCACTTTATTAACAATAATTTCTTTATTTATTCCCATCGAATTTAGCGTCAGCCTACAAAACATATTGAAGTAGGAAAAGATCGAAGTCATAACATGACAGATTCAATGAAATTTGGCCCAGAATGGTTGCGCAATATGTCAGCTGAGCCTTCCGGCGGCTCCACTAGCACCACATACAGCGTAAATGCTGCTGGCGGTGTCAATACGGCGACATCTGCCTCAGCTTCCCGTAATTTCTTGTTTCCTGAATACCGTTATGGCCGCGAAGAGATGTTGTCCCTTTTCGATCGCAACTGTTTGTTGCCGCAAATTTTGCCTTCATTTAAAAAGTTGTTTGTGGAAAAAGTACAATATCCGTTAGCATTAACGCCAAGCTCTGAGGAAGATAACAATCCAAACCCTGTGGGAAATAGCGTAAGTTATTGCATTAGTTTAGATGTGTTATGTTTGAATTTTGTAAATTAATGATTTAATTTGGATCACAGTCGAGGCCTGCTTGGTTACAGCGTTCATCTGGCGGCTTCGGCTCTTCTTCGCGTGGAACTGGTCGGGGTGGAGCAGTTGATCGAGGCCGAATGAGGGGTAAATCTGTATATCATCCAATATATCAACGTCCCAGTGGTATTTTTGATGAAAATTCGACAGTAACTTCTGCAATGAATATCAAGGTGAATCCGGGAAAACTAATTGGAAAACGAGTTTATTACATTATATTGTTTTAAATATAGCAGCCGGCCGAGCGTAATTGGATTGATCGGAATGGAACCGGCGATTCAGCGAACGCTAATAACACGTCGACAATAACAAGTGGTGGAGGCGGTGGTGGCATTATAGACTGGAATGGTACGCCAAGCTCGAGTCCGCGAAAAGAGTTTGCCAGCCATCATCATCGCAACAGTAACATGGAAAACTGGCGACGAACGCGAAATGAAGACGGTTCAGGCGACGGTCCAGTAGTTGCTGGTAGTGGTTCAGAAATGGCCGCCGGGTGGCGCAGCGGAAGCGGTGGAAATACTAATAGTTTTGGTACAAACAGCCATCGATGGGGTAGGTTTCTTACTATGTATTTATTCCCTTGCAGGGTGTTATATTTTCAGTCAGAAGTTTGTAACGCAGTGAAGGAGACATCTCCGACCCTATAAAATATATATATTCTTTATCAGCATTAACAGCCGAGTCGATTGAGCTATGTCCGTCTGTCTGTCCGTTTCTACGCAAACTAGTTCCTCAGTTTTAAAGCTATCTGAATACAACTTTGCAGTTAGTCTTCTATATACCTTCACTCGTACATATGTCGGAACGGGCCGGATCGGACGACTATATCATATAGCTGCCATAGGAACAATCAATAAATTTTTCGAAAAAAAATTATAACTGTCAGTTTTCAACATATTTTTTCCAATTTTGATATTTGCCCATTAATCATTATTCCAGAATTTCGATTTAAATTTCATGAAAATCGGACAACTATATCCTATACCTGCCATAAGAACAATCAGTAAAATAATAAAAAAAAATCATAACTGCGTTGTTTCTCAAAATATTTTCATCAAACTTGAATTAAGTGACCAAATCACTTAATATTATTCCAGAATTTTGATTTAAATTTCATGAAAATAGGACGACTATATCCTATAGCTGCCATAGGAACAATAAGATAAATAATGGAAAAAACACAACATGTCTATTTCTCAACATATTTTCATCAAATTTCAGATTCGCCAATTATTATTTTTGAATTTCGTTTTTAATTGTATAGTTCAATTGCAATATGCAAGGGTATGTAAACTTCGGCGAGCCGAAGTTTAAAGTATATATTCTTACACTGCATAATTAAAAAATAGTCCCTAACTAAATTAAATGTTATAAATTCCCCTCTTCTATTTTTTTTAGGAAGATCAACAAGTTGGCGGGACGATGACTCCAATGGCGATAGTCAACAAGCAAATGTAATAATGCATCGTTCCATTTCTTCTGTTGGCACTGTAAGCATTGATCGTGAAAGGAAACAATCGGGAATAGGGACTGTTCATTCATCTGTACGCGTTTCAACATCCGGAGTGAAGAACACTCAAATGTGGACAGGTATAGAGGCAGCTGTAAATGATGATCATTTACCGGAATGGGCAATGGAAAATCCCTCGGAAGTCGGTGGGAGCTTTGATTCTAGCGGCGCTTTTCATGGAACTGATCATAATGATTTGCCAATAATCAAAAATGTTCCAGGAACGGTTGATGCAGAAACAAACATTGTAAAGGATTCAGGCAGTGAGAAGGAAAGTGAAAAAATGCAGGAAAACTACTCTAATAACGTACAATTGAAGAAGATGGACAATGAAGACATCTGTGATGTAACTGCTAAAGACACAAAAATTATACACGGTACTGACATTTCCGACAGAATTAAGGAAGTGGCTGTTGAAGTCGAGAAATTAATAATGGATGATGATCATAATTTAAGCTCTGGCAATAGTCAGAGCTTTTCAACCGCTGAACTTATAATGGAATCAAATGCAATTAATGAAAGTGCAACATCAGGAGAGGAATTGGCTGCCAAATCGTTACTTCAAAATTCTTCGTTTTCCGAACCGATTCATCAGCCACAACATTTACACCAACAGCAACAGCAGCCAACGTCGCAACATTTCTCCCTCCTTCCGCCTAGTCCATCGTTACCTCAACATCATCATTCGCATTCGCATTTGATGAATTCATTGAATTCGAACCTTAATGATTTGTGGTTTTATCGCGATCCGCAAACGAACGTTCAGGGACCGTTTAGCGCCTTAGAAATGACAGAGTGGTATCGTGCAGGTTATTTCAATGAAAATTTATTTGTTCGTCGCTTTGCGGATAATCGTTTTCGTCCCTTGGGCGAACTTATAAAATTTTGCCATGGAAATATGCCATTTACGCACAGCCACTTGTTGCCATCAACCTTAGAATTGGAAATGGAAATGGAAGGTGGTCAAAAGCCAATACTGGAAGGAGGAGGAGGCCTGCGGGCTGGAAATCAGTTATTAGACGGAGGTAGTCTTCCTGGTGGAAATCAACAGCAGCAGTTACTGGAAGGAGGAGTTCAACAACCATTACTTCCAACGGCCGCTACGATTCCAACTGTTGCACTCTTAAATGCGGACCTGCCCATAATTCCATTGCTTCCACGTAAACATCAAAATGATGAATCCCTTAAAGCCAATGTAACGGCCGCCGCTGAAGCTCTTACTTTGGCCATTAAAGGAAATGTAATGGGTAATACATCGCAACTGCTATCAATGCGTTTCCAAATGCTGCAGGATCAATATGTCCAGCATCAAGAGTACCAAATACTTGCGGAATTGATGAAAAACGATTGTTTCCAGCGACTTTCGGCAATAGAACGTGAAGCTATTGTACGTCGAAAAGTACAATTAATTGTTTTGCCGGATTATTTAACTAGTTTGAATGGTTTAGGTAACACTTTGTCCATCATAAATCCAATGGCAGGAAGAGAACTTTTTAATTTGGTGGCAGAGCAGGTTAAAAAGGATCAACAAAACGTTCAACAAAGGGCAATAGTTGGCAATAATCTATTAGATGCTAATAACTTCATATTGAATGCACAACTAATGCAACAACAACAGCAGCAGCAGTTATTAACCCCCAAACCGGAAGAATTGCCTTCAAGGAATGATTTGGATTTGTTAAATGAATATAATTTGAGAATGTTGTTACGTGGCAACGGCCAGGAGCCAACAATTGCAGCCGAGGCTCCTCAACTACATTCTTCTGTTGAAGAAACACAAATGTTAACTGCTCAAAACCTAATGATACCCATGTGGCTGCCTCCTCAGTCAGTGAAGCCTTCAAACTCTACTTCGCAATGGCCAAAAGGAATTCTATGGGATGTGGCTTCTTTGGAAGAGGAAAATAATCAACAGAAGCAGCAGCTTATGATGCATAAAGACCAGCGGCAGCAGCAACAACAGCCAACTAGCAGTTTTGTAGAGAAAAAACTGGATGAGGAAACCTTGAAGAATGACCAGAGATCCGTGGAAGAACCACATGCACCCAGCGTTGTAACAGTTGTACATCACGAAGATGTACCTAAGTCATTGAATGAACCATATAAAACAAAGGACCCTAAGCTACCAACTAATAACAAACTAAATTCAAATATCAGACAACTACAAAAACAAGTCAATGATGAGGATCAACGACGACGAGAGCAGACAGAAGAAAAGCGACGCCAAAAAGAGGAGCGTAAGCGTCAACAACTAGAAGATGAAAAACGTCGGTCCCTTCAAGAAGCCGAAGAAAGAGCTCGGCAAGTGCAAGAGGAAAAGGAAAGACAACACCAGATACAAGTCCAACGTCGTAAGGCTTTGTTAGGCAGCAATGCGCACCCTCAAGCTACGAAGGATGCAGTATTCAAAACCGCCGGAGACCAGCCACTAGAGGTACAGAGATCCTCGGGCCGTTTACCAGCCACTTCCATAGCGCCGTGGTCACTTGCCCGATCATCGAATGCCAACAACACCGTTGCCCCTGGTCTGGCTGAGATACAAAAGGCAGAGCGTCGTGAGCGTCGGGCCGACCAACAGCGTCATCAGGAGCAACTCGACAAGCGGTCTCGGGCCAATGCAGCAGCTCAAGCTGAAGCCAATGATGTTCTTTTAAAGTGGCAGTCGGTGGCACCAACTTCCATACCTGTTATGAGTCTTGCGGAGATTCAAGCGGAAGAAGCTAAGCGTTTGACGAATGAGCTACGAAGGGATATAGAACATCAGCAGCATCAGCATCTTGGGACTGGATCATTACCGGGAGGAGCAGCTGGAGCAGCGGCCGGAGTAGGAGGCGGCACGATGGCAAACATTTGGGGTAATGTCAATAAGGCATGGAGTGGTGCCTCTCCATTGGCTCTTTCTGGCTCTTCAGGTTTATGGGAAGAAACATTAAATACCCAGCATCAGACTTCCTATTATGGAGGAGGTGCCGGATCTTCCACTGCGGCGTCCACCGCCAACAGGTCCTCGTCGATTCTGCAGGCACAGAATAAGTCCAACACGAACCCCCTAACATCGCCACGAAATCTACGAAAAAGTCAAACATTGCCTGTTATTAAACCACAAAATCAACCCGAGAAAGTGAAACCTAAACAGAAACCAGTTACAGCTTCAATTGAAGAAAAGGATAAGGATCGAAAGCCACAATTCAAGGGACAATCAGATTCATCAATAAGCAAGGTTAATGAGTATGAAAATGAGTTTACCAACTGGTGTATGAAGAGCTTGGACAATATGTCTGCAAAAGTTGATGGTAAATATTATAATTATTATCCGTTTTTCTTCCTTTTCTTACCAAAATGTGCCAATTTTGAATCATATAATTGCAATCGGTGTTCCGCAGTTAGCTTTCTTTCTTGTTAATTGAATTTCCTTAAAAAAACAACACTCTGCACTTAAAAGATTCCAATAAAGATATTTGGTAGAACAAGTGAAAATATATATTTCTGAATTTAATTTCCCCTCTTTCATACATTTAGTACGTATGTATAAAATGTGTTTTTATGATTTTTTCAAAAATTCTTTTTGCAGTACCAACATTTGTGGCCTTCCTGCAGGACTTGGAGGCGCCATATGAGGTCAAGGACTATGTCCGAATATATCTTGGTATGTACAATTGTAGATGGTAAATTAATTTGCATACATGATCAAAGTAACACTAGTTTACAGCATAACATGTATGAACATACCTGTCCAGATCAGAAGACCCGGTGAATATTTAAAGAAAAAAATTATAATTTTGTCAGTTTTCAACATATATTTATACCCTTGCAGGGTATTATAATTTCAGTCAGAAGTTTGCAACGCAGTGAAGGAGACATCTCCGACCCTATAAAGTATATATTTTCTTGTTCAGCATCAACAGCCGAGTCGATCTAGCCATGTCCGTCTGTCCGTCTGTCCGGTTCTACGCAAACCAGTCCCTCAGTTTTAAAGCTATCTGAATGAAACTTTGCAGTTAGTCTTCTATATACTCTCTCGTACATATGTCGGAACGGGCCGGATCGGACAACTATATCATATAGCTGCCATAGGAACAATCGGTAAATTTTTCGAAAAAAAATTATAACTTTGACAGTATTTAATATATTTTCACCAAATTTAATATTTGACCATTAATTATTATTCCAGAATTTCGCTTTAAATTTCATGAAAATCGGACGACTATATCCTATAGCTGCCATAGGAACAATCAGGAAAATAATAGAAAAAATCATAACTTTGATGTTTCTCAACATATTTTCATCAAACTTGAGATTTAGATGCTTTATATTATTTCAGTATTTTCTTTAAAATTTCATGAAAATCGGACAACTATATCCTATACCTCCCATAGGAACAATCAGGAAAATAATACAAAAAAAAATCATAACTTGTTTCTCAACATATTTTCATCAAACTTGAGATTTGGTCCCTTAACATTATTCCAGAATTTAAATTTAATGAAATTTTCATGAAAATCGGACGACTATATCCTATAGCTGCCATAGGAAGAATCAGAGAAATAATAGCCAAAATCATAACTCAGTTGTTTCTCAACATATTTTCATCAAATTTGAGATTCGGCCATTCAATGTTAACTTAGAATTTCGTTTTTAATTTTATAGTTCAATTGCAATCTGCAAGGGTATATAAACTTCGGCGAGCCGAAGTTAGCTTCCTTTCAACAGGTCAACATTGTTCAGTTTTTGGAATGATAGGACTCATTTCCGAAGGAATTCGGTGTGTGAAATCCGAATCCCGCGTCAATATTATACCCTGTACCAAAGGTACAAAGGTATTATAATTTTGTGCGAGTGCGCTATTCTGTAACAGGCAGAAGGAGGCGTGGCAGACCCAAATATTGGCCAGGACCACTAAAGGAGTCGATATAGCAATGTCCGTCTGTCCGTCCGTCCGTCTGTCCGTCCGTCCGTCTGTCCGTCTGTCCGTCTGTCTGTATGAACGCCTAGATCTCGGAGACTCTAAGAGCTAGAGACACCAAACTTCGGACTTAGACTTCTTATATCTGCACGCACATAAAGTTTGTTTTCAATTTTTGCTGCTGCCCTTTTTTTGACAAAAAAAAAACGTATATCTCCTACATAAATAGAGGAAACAACGTAGAGCTATTTTAAGAACGTTTGTTAGAGTAATAACAAGTTGTCCCGAGTTCAATTCACGGGGTAAGATTTTGCTATTCTAGAGCGCCTTTATTAAAAAAAAAAATTATTTTTGGGGTCGATGACCTTTAAGCTGCACTTTAAGAAATGTTAAAATATGAGGAAATCGCGATCAAAATAAAACAAAAAATTTTTGCTTTGAAGGTAACGGATTTTAAAGTGGAACGTTAGAAATACATGCAAACTTGCATTGGGCAGCGCGCATCAGTTGACAAAGTTTAGTCTCTTCAATTACATAGCGTGATCAGTCGGAGCAGCCAAAAACTAATTTTCCCATATTTATTAATCAATTATTTATTCATTTTCAATAACAAACAAATTTTTTTCCAACTCTAACTTTTTTTTGAAAAAAAAAACCAAAATGTAAGTGTTTGTTTTTATGTTTCCTATTTTTGGTGGAAAAAAACTTATATAATTCTACAGCCTTCTATTACACCAGTACATACACCAGTTGCAGCCATAAATATAGAATCAGGTTCAAAAATAAAATCTTGCGCATATTTTGCACAAATATCTTAAATTTTAAAATGTTTGAAATAACCCGTTCTGAATTTTTCAAGGTTTGAGCAAGGAACCTACGCGAAAACCAACTACTGTCTTAAGATCACTACAGTGACAACAGCTCTGAACCAAATTCGAATCAAATTAGCTTGACGGGCAAAAATGCTGTAAAATTTCTTTATAAAATTACATTATTTTATATTTTTTATTAAAAAAAAATGCTAAAAATATAAACGTCCTTTTTTTATTTATTTATCAATTATGTTCAATATAAATCCAAGTTTTCAGTATTCTGACTTATAACTTATCACTAATTTCAGACAAAATTGAAAAAATGTTTTTTCCCAAATTAAAAAACAAATTATTTTTTGAATGTAAACAAGAAAGGAAGCTAACTTCGGCTTACCGAAGTTTATATACCCTTGCAGATTACAATTGAGCTATGTTATTAAATACGAAATTCTAAGATAACTTTAAATGGCCGAATCTCAAATTTGATGAAAATATGTTGAGAAACAACCGAGTTATGATTTTTTCTATTATTTCGGTGATGTTCCTATGGCAGCATTAGAATATAATCGTCCGATTTTCATGAAATTTAAATCAAAACTTTGAAATAATATTAGGTGGCCAAATCTAAAGTTAGTATGTTGAGAAACAGCGAAGTTATAGCTTTTTTTTTTCAAAAATTTTGCCGATTGTTCCTACTGTTCCCGATTTTTCCTATGGCAGCTATAAGATATAGTCGTCCGATTTTCATGAAATTTAATACGAAATTCTGAAACAATAATTAATGGTTAAATATCAAATTTGGTGATTATATGTTGAAAACTGACAAAGTTATAAATTTTTTTCCAAAATTTTACCGATCGTTCCTATGGCAGCTATATGATATAGTCGTCCGATCCGGCCCGTTCCGACTTAGGTAGGAGTGAGAGCATATAGAAGACTACCTGCAAAGTTTCATTCAGATAGCTTCAAAACTGAGGGACTAGTTTGCGTATAATCGGACAGACGGACAGACCGACAGACGGACATGGCTAGATCGACTCGGCTGTTGATGCTGATCAAGAATATATATACTTTATAGGGTCGGAGATGTCTCCTTCACTGCGTTGCAAACTTTTGACTGAAACTATAATACCCTGCTAGGGTATAAAAACAGCTTAATTAAAAACTGTTTCGCCTCGATTCGAAGTCTCATTCTAGCGATATTTAAATGAAATGATACTAAGATACCTCTTCTTTTTCTAAGTTTGTGTCTATATTACTATTACCATTGTAATTGTAGAGTGGTTTTACGTATTATTATGAGGTTCTTTCTGTTATATAAAAAGCGTAACAATAGCTCCAAGCTGCAAACACGGAGAATTTCTGCTTGTCTTACCTATAACAAAATGTAAAATTCTAGTATTGCATGTACTTTTTTATTTTTTAGGTGAAGGAAAAGATTCTTTGGACTTTGCCAAACAGTTTTTGGAACGTCGCAGCAAGTATAAGAGCTTGCAACGGGCACAAAATGCACACAACGATGACATGTGCAAGCCAGCGCCGGCTATAACTCCATCTTCGAATGATAATACTGATAATAGGGTGGGTTAAAAAAATGATTTTTGAGATTATATTTTTATTTTATTATTTCCAAAGAACAAACAGAAGAAAATAAAGAAGAACAAGATGACGAGAATGGATGCACGGAGCATTCTTGGATTTTCGGTAACAGCCGCCGAGGGTCGCATTAATGTTGGCGTTCGAGATTATGTTGATGGACCATAACCTACAATTTTATATATAAAGTTGCAATTACAAAAGTCGTATGAAAAACACAATTTTGAATTTGAAACAATAAAAAACGTTAAATATCATTAAAATTGGGATTTATACTTTTGCATTTACTGGAATAATTTCAATTATTCGACCAGTAGAAAAAAATGATATACCATGCATATTTTTAGACCAGTGCATCTTACATTTTCTCTAACACCCTTTCGTTAAATCGATACAGGGAACTTAGGGGCAGAGGTAGACAAAGTAAGGCAAAACAAGAAAAGAAGCCAACTTCGGCTCGCCTAGCTTTGTACACCCTTGCAGATTAAATCAATAAATTAAAAACGAAATTCTGGAATAGTAGAAATCTCAAATTAGATGAAAATATGTTGAAAACAGGAAAGTTATTATTAATTTTCTTGATGCGTTTAAAATCATTAGCGGGGAAATAAAGTGGTAAAACTAAAGCTTTTTAATATAATATAAGTAAATTTAGGCATCTAAACTGCGATTTGATTCAGACTAGTAGTAATGAAAAAGTTTCTACTTGAAAGTTGCCTTATTCGTTGATGTTTTGATCGGACAATCGTAAGCTGATATTTAATTTTGCGTGTGCTTTGCGCTCACTTTTTCTGATAATTAAGTAATATTAATTAATATAAGGATATTGTTGTTTTTATTAAATTTACCATAATATAAAAGTAAAATTATTAAAAATCAAGTACCAATTACATTTGCTATATATTTTGTGATAACTGATTAAAATTAATTAATTAAGAGATGTTGTTTTTATTCAATTTACCATAAATTAAAAGTTAAAATATTAAAAATCAAATACCAATTACATGTGTGTTTGAGAGTCCACCAGCAAGCCTCTTGGTATATACACATACGAAATATATTTATTTTTGTATTTGTTCGGCACACACATACCCTGTTTGTGTGTGTGTTTTAAAATTAAATTTTTGTGTGAAAATGTTATATGTGGGAAATGAGTTGATATATAGTAAATAGCGAAAAAATGTGGACGGTGTGGATCGTATCTTTGATGTGCACTCAAATTCTACGAAATTCAACGGCGTATGTATATTGTTCGGTTCATTCTTGCGAGAATTTTGATTTTATTATTATCTATCTTACAATTACAGTTCGATTTCTCATAATTGTCAAGTTCAAATTCATCTGTAACAAAACTAGTGGCAAATATTCTGGTAAAAAATCAATACGAAATATCTACATTTTGTTGCATGAATTAAAAATTAATTAAATTAAAATTAAAAATTATATTACATAATTAAGTGTAATCATGAATGAACTTTCTATTTGCAATTGAGAGTATTTGAAAGTACCTGCACCTGTTCTTGATGTTTGTGTACACATATCTACATATTTACTATATATTTTTTGGCACCTGTTGCTCATACTTTTCTTTATTGATAGGCTTTGAATACTTATAATTTATTTTCTATATATATTTAGTTAATTACACGGATATACAAACATTTGATTTCTGAAATGGATTCTACACCCGTGGTAAGTACAATGTAAAAGTGCTTATATGAAATTTATAAACAAATACATAACATTTAAAAGTGTATACCTTAGAGTAAAATTATAGGTAAATATGTGCTTATATCTAAAACGATACCGATACAAAAAATTTGGAAAAATCTTTTAAATCCTATTAAAAAGGTGCCAAAAAGAATTCTACGAACTAAATTTGGAATTTAAAAAATAAAAATGCATTAATTTTTTATCGCCAATTTAAAAGGATTTCTAAACAGAGATTTCTAAACTAAAAGTGAAAAATAGTTGCCACTATGCCTATATTTTTATTTTAAATTCTTAAGGTAAACGTCGAAATTGGAAATTCAAAAGACAAGGAGCTTAGAACCGATGAGGTTACCACCACCGTGGATATTTCTTCTAACAAAGAAAGTGGTGGCGAAACTGAAAATCCAACCATCGAGTCCGAACAAAACGAAAGTTTGGATCAAATTAAAAGTACCAAAAATAAGGTTGAGGAGAAATCATCGATTAATGATGTCTCAACCGATACTATTGAGAAAAAAACATCTACAGAGGCAGTTACGGATAGTGAGGCTAAAGCAACAGATCCAACTATCGAAGAACATCCCATTACTAATAATTCCCAAAGTGTTAATGGCGAGTTGAAAATAGAAGATGATAAGCCAAAAATTCCAGTTGATGTCGAAGTACAAGATGTTATTATCGAAGATACGCCATCAGGAGACGATGGCGAAGAATCTTTTTCCGAGGATGAAGTATTCATTCAGTTTTAAATATTAATAAATAATAAATTAAACTTCTAAAAAATTATTTTTAAAAGCTGCTGCCTTTTCTAACTTTTTCTAATTAAATAATCGTTATTTAATCTTAAAGTCCTTATAGAAAAAGGAAAGAACAAGACAGCTACGGGGGAATATGATTGTTAATTAAATAACCTTTAAATATTTATTAAAAGGGTATTATTACGTTCGTTTTGCTAGATTTTATAATTTCTAAACAGAAACTACGTTTTAACGATATTGCGCGCTTAAAGCTTTTAAACACTTTCACTTCGATGGTTTATATTAAATATAAAATATATAATATTTCAGGGTCCCAATGAACCAGAGTCGGCATCGGAATTGACTGCGGAAAACAACAATCAAGATGAAATCACAACAACGAATGAATCGCTTATCGTAAGTAAAAGAATATTAATGTGAGTGTCACTAATTTAATGGCAATCTGCTAGGCTATACAAACTTATATTTTTAAATTTATCGCGCTTTAACTATCTTGTATTATTTGTAGGAAAAGGACTCTGAAGGAAAGGGTGAAGAAGGCTTGTCAATTGATGTATGTTGTATCTTATCTACTGGGGTATTTGTTTTATTAATTATTGTTAATTTATCCCTAGAAGTTGGAAAATGACTCTATTCAATCGGAACTTTTGATAAAAGAAACGACTGGAACGGAGGTATAGTAGGATTTAAATTTTGGCTTTTATGTCGTATTTTTTGGGTTCAACGATAATTATCATTTTATTAATTTATGAACTTACTTTTAAAATTATTAAAGGACGTGAAGTCGGTTGAACACATTCCTGTTCAACCTGAATTTACCATCACACAAACGAATGAAAATGTGAAGTCATCAGATCAGGTAAGTTTTTTGTAATATATACCCTTTTGGTGATTTTAGTTTGCAAAGTAGTGAAGGAGAGGAGATATGCCTAAACTAGTCTCTCAGTTTTAGAGCTTACTGATTTTTCTCAGCTCTTTATAAACTATCCAAATGATCGAACGATTTATTTCTGTAAAATCTTAAATATTTTAAAATCATACAAAACAGCAAAGTTATGATACCTTGCAGGGTATTCTAGTTTCAGTCAGAAGTTTTAGAACGCAGTGACGGAGACTTCTCCGACCCTTTTCAGTGTATATATTGTTGATCAGCATCAACAGCTGAGTTGATCTGTCCGTTTCTACGCAAACTAGTTTTTAAGCTATCTGAATGAAACGTTGCAGTTAGTCTTTTATATGCTCTCACGACGATATGCTCTCGGACGACTATATAGCTGCCATAGGAACAATCGGAAAATTTTTCGATAAAAAATTATAAGTTTTTCAGTTCTTAAAATATTATCACCAAAATTTATGTTTGACCACTTAATATTATTCCAATAATAGAAAAAATCATAACTCGGCTGTTTCTCAAAATATTTTATTCAAATTTGAGATTCGTCCTTTATTATTATTTCAGAATTTCGTTTTTAATTTTATAGTTCAATTGCAATCTGCAAGGGTAAACTTCGGCAAGCCGAAGATAGCTTCCTTTCTTGTTTCTGTTATTTCCCTGATTGTTCCTATGGCAGCTATAAAATACAGTAGTCCGATTTGCATGAAATTAAGAACGAAATTCTGAAATAATAATAAGAGGACAAACCTAAAATTTGATGAAAATATGTTGAGCAACAACGGAGTTATGATTTTTTTTCTATTATTTTCCTGATGTTCCTATGGCAGCTATGGTATATGGTTGTCCGATTTTCATGAAGTCAAAACCGAAAGGAAGCTAACTTCGACACGCCAAAGTTTTTGAGATATAGTTGTCTGATTTTCATAATATTAAAACTAAGTTTCTAAAATAATTTTAATAGGCCAAGTCTCAAATTTTATGAAAATATTATATGTTGAGAAACAGCGAAGTTAGGATTTTTTCTATTACTTTCCTGATTGTTCCTATGACAGCTATTGGATATAGTCGGCCGATTTTCATGAAATTAAAACTAAAATTCTGAAATATTATTAAGTGACCAAATCTTAATTTTGATGAAAATATGTTAAGGAGCAGCGATGTTATTTTTTTTATTATTTTTCTGATTGTTCCTATGACAGCTATATATAGTCGTCCGATTTTCATGAAATTAAAACCGAAATTCTAGAATAATAATAAATGGCCAAATATCAAGTTTGGTGGAATTGTGTTGAAAACTGACAAAGTTCTAATTTTTTTCGAAAAGCTTACTGATCGTTCCTAGATCGAAGACTAACTGTAAAGTTTTATTCAGATAGCTTTAAAACTGAGGGACTAGTTTGCGTAGAAACGGACAGACGGACAGACCGACAGACGGACATGGCTAGATCGACTCGGCTGTTGATGCTGATCAAGAATATATATA
This sequence comes from Drosophila truncata, assembly GCA_008042515.1. Lineage (NCBI taxonomy): Eukaryota > Metazoa > Arthropoda > Insecta > Diptera > Drosophilidae > Drosophila > Drosophila truncata. Next base: position 39,991 of record VNJQ01007052.1, on the reverse strand, counting down.
CTTTATAGGGTCGGAGATGTCTCCTTCACTGCGTTGCAAACTTCTGACTGAAACTATAATACCCTGCAAGGGTATAACAAACAAAATCATTACTTTCAACATATTTTCATAAAATTTGAAATTTGTCATCTATTTATTTTTCAGAATTTTGTTTTTTTTTGCAATTAGGAAAATAATTTAAAATTTCATAATTTTTTTTTTTCAAAGTTTGAGATTTTGCCAATTTTAATTTATTTTTTCTTAAATTTGTAGTTCAATTGCAATTGCAATACCATTGCCAGTATATAAACTTCGGCGAGCCGAAGTTCTTGTCGAAGTTTAGCCAAAGTTTATCCAAGCCTAATTTCAGTTGTGTATACGCGCGGTTTCCGTTTTATTAGGGTTTGAAAAGTGACAAAACAATCCACTTTTGATACTTTGAACGCGATTTTCTCAAACCTGGTATGTGATGAAAACTTCGTTGTCGAACTAGCAATGTATAGAGCCACATCTTTTAGAATCGGCCGTGTAATTTCTTTAATTATTAATTAATTAATTAATTTATTTTTTAATTATAAATATGTTGTATTGAATTGATTTACATATTACTTTCAGAAAGACTTTAATAATCAAATTAAAGAAATAATATCGGACATAGATATTAATATAAAAGCGCAGGAAAAAATAACACAGCTCAAAGAGAAGGAATTGAAATTAATTCAGAAGCAAAACGAATTGGCAAGTCAAATACACCAGCAACAGCTTTTGGCTCAACAGTTAAGTGACCAAAACAAACTTAAACAACAACAAAATGAATGGAAAGATGAAAGAAAATCTGAATTCGAGCAAATTACCACACAATCTCAGGTACAGTAATTATTAATAGGCTGTTAACGCATATATATGTATAAGTTTCTTATTCCATTTGCGTACGTGGTACCTATGTATAGTTACAGTATTCCGATTGTTTATCGGACTATCGACTTATTTTGCCGCCAAACCAGCACAATCTTAAAAGTTGAGCGTTAATTAATAAATTTTAAGTAAACGACAAATATTTTGCTTAGAATAATGTTGCTCTTTTCGAGCTGTGGGGTAAACATTTTCTGAGTTTCCTCGAAGTTCGAAAAACTCCCATAAAGACGCAGATACATGATTTACAAAAATTAAAAGGGTTATTTCCAACCCTATAAGCTATTTATATACCATGTACCAAAGGTAAAAAAGGTATTATAATTTTGTGCGAGTGCGATTTTCTGTAACAGGCAGAAGGAGTCGTGGCAGACCCCCAAAAGTTACCTAAATATTGGTTAGGACCACTAAAGGAGCCGATATAGCCATGTCCATCTGTCCTTCCGTCCGTCTGTACGTCTGTCTGTATGAACGCCTAGATCTCGGAGACTATAAGAGCTAGAGACACCAAACTTCGGATTTAGACTTCTTATATCTGCACGCAGATCAAGTTTGTTTTCAATTTTTGCTGCTCCCCCTTTTTGGGGAGCTATTCGAAAAAAACGTATATCTCCTAAATTTATAAAGTTACGTAGACAATTTTCAAATCCTTAATGTATTTTATCAAAATACACAGATTGCCTAAATTTCATTACGATCGTGTCATAAATAGCGGAGATATAGGCTTTTTACTTTATACACATTATGTACACAAGAGGGCTCCAAATAACACATGCACCAATACACTTGCAATGGTCACATTCTTTGCCTGCATACACACAATGAAACAACGTAGAGCTATTTTTAGAACGTACGTTAGAGTAATTGCAAAGTCAAAGTTTTTATATTTTTCGGAAATAATTTTTTTTTTATTTTTCCCTGTAAATTAAAATATTTACAGTGTTTAATTGCATCTGCAATGACCTCCAGGTGGTGTCCCTGGGTACCGATTTGAATATAATCGGTAACGAAATCGAGAGGTGCGTTGTAATGGTTCAGGGTATTCTACTGTCGGGACACCCGACTGTATGTCCATCTTGTTAGCATCAGCAGTCGAGGCGATCTAGCCATATTTGCCTGTCCGTCCATCTGCCCCTTCAACGTGAACTAGTCTTTCAGTTTGAACGCTGAATAAAACTTTTTTGAGAGTCTTGTGTATATTCTCATTATTATATATTTCGAAACGGGTCTGATCGGACAACTATATCATTTTAAATTTTATAACAATAGTAATAACCTTGCCAGTTTCAGTACATTTTTATACCCTGTACCAAAGGTACACTGGTATTATAATTTTGTGGGAGTGCGATTTTCTGTAACAGCAGAAGGAGTCGTGGCAGACCCCCAAAAGTTATCTGAATATTGGTCAGGACCACTTAAGGAGTGGATATAGCCATGTCCGTCCGTCTCTCCGTCTGTCTGTCTGTATGAACACCTAGACCTCGGAGACTATAAGAGCTAGAGACACCAAACTTGGGATTTAGGATTCTTATATCTGCACGCAGATCAAGTTTGTTTTTAATTTTTGCTGTTCCCTTTTTTGGTGGAGCTATTTGAAAAAAATCGTATATCTCCTAAATTTATAAAGTTATGCAAACCATATTCAAAACGTTTGTGTATTTTATCACATTTATACACAGATTGTCTAAATTTCATTGCGATAGTGCTATAAATAGTAGAGATATAGCCTTTTTACTTTATGCATATTATGTATACAAGAGACAGCCCAGGCAGAGGGCTTCAAATAAAACAAAACGTTATTTATACATTTTAGTTATGTTTTATTTATTATGAAATTACTCTACTCATGTCGAATTGGTTGGTGGTGTAGCTGACCAAGCTGAGGTCTACCGAAACGTTCGTTGGAATAATTGCAAGTTGTCCCGAGTTCAATTCTTTTTAATTTTTTAAAATAATTACAGTATTTAATACTAAGATATAAAAAACATTAAGTCCCATTCCATCTGCAATTACCTCCACGTGGTGTTCCCTGGATACCGATTTTAATATAATCAGGTACGAAATCGAGCGGCGGTTTTAGATGATGTTTTTTGTTTTTCGAAGAAAACCAACACCCAAATTTACTGTTTTCCTGTAGCCATAATAACAATCGCAAGTACCAAGGTGTTATTTATTTAAATTTAAATTTATTTACTCATTTTTCGCACTTTAAATATAATTTTCAGTAATTTGCAGCAACATGTGTTTTAAAATATATTTTTTTTTGGTTCGAAAATACTGGGAGCAGTGATCAGAACTGCAATGAATCCATACCAAATACACATATATTTATTAACCTGTGTACATATATACCATATCAAAAGACTAACAAAAACAAATATATAAATGAGTGTGTTGCTCTCTATACACATTTGTATGTGCCTTATATATTTTTCAAAAAACAAATTTCTATAATTAGCCTTTAAGAGAGAATAGTGTGAGACGTACAAATACAAATACTGGTGGACGATAAGGCAGATTCTATTAAAAGTGTTTTTATTTAGAGTTCCGTACTGGTTCTTGTGAATATTTCTTTAAAATTTATTGAATATTAGTTAATAATTACAAATTTAAAAATGAACTGCATAATTGAGAAGAGGCGAGGATATCGACCAAGTGATCTTCATGATAGACAAAAACGAGACATTCTAGTAAAGATTAGTAAACAATTGTGGCAAAAAAAAAATGTAATGACTTCATAATATTTATAATTAAAGCACTAAGCCACTATAGACGCACTTTCTAAATGCAGTTAGATTTCTTTTACTTAGGAGCCCACTAATATATCGAAGACAAATGTTGATTTGCGCAAAATATTTACGCCAGCGACTGATACTCCTGAAATATTACCGAAGAACCGTAAGTAAATATGTCTTGAATAGGTGTATACTGAAAAAAAGGTGCTACGTAAAAGCTATTATATATACCGCTATATATTGTCTCAACTAATATAAGCGCTTTTTTCACAAAAACATTTCGTTACCTATCACCTTTTTTAATGCCTGTGCAATATTGCAATAAACCTTATTTCAACAATATTTTGAACCTTGTTTCGAATAGGAAAGCTATATGCCTCGTCCGCATTTTATTCTCCAACACTACACCCCACTGTGGAAGACCAGGTTGAGCTAGCCCGGAGAATATCGCATTCGTTAAGCGATATCTCAAACCAAACATCTAAGGGTCAATCAATGTATGTCAATCGAAAAAAACGGTCTGTTAAATGGGTACATGACGGTGGTCAAGGTAATAGTGACTTTTTGAAAGCATGTTTTTACTATTCATTATAGTCCTTTTTTTTAAATATTACACACGGTTCTCCTAATTAATGACTTATTTACTGTTAAAATAAAGACTTCAAGACCTTGGTTGCTTTCAGCAGAACAACAAGATCTTTGTTCATTGATTGATTTCATTCGATAGTTTTACTGAACGTGGATGATCACTAATCATGATGCAAGATTTCATCCACTATGATCAGCAGAAGAGGAGCGTAAAAGTAGTAGTATACATGGTCCTTATTATTATTCTTTATTCTTTAATAATTCATTATTATTAATTAGTAATTAAAATTATAATTAAGTAATAAATCAATTTCATACCCATCCTTTCAAGAAAAGGTTAAATTACACAGGTTAACAAGGTCCAGTTGTTGGAAAGATATGGTTTATATCCGAAGGAATTGGGTGCGTAGAATCCGAATTGGCCAACAAGTCAGGATTTGGGACTGAGATATTTAAAGTTATGTACCAAAAAATGGCGTTTTTTCGAACTTTTGTTTTACCAGTTGCATCAATAGAATAACCTTCTAACCTTAATATTCCTTTAATTTAAGACCTCCAAAAAAAAACTCGTTTTCGAAAAGCTATGGCTGTCTGAAGTTACGAAGTTTCCAGAAGGCCTTGTGAAAGTGCTAGAAACGGCGTAGCGATTCATTTCGTTCAGTTTCAGTTTTTGAGCTTCATTTCTAAAGGATATTGGTGCGTAGAATCCGTATTCTGCATCAGAATTTGCCTATCACGTCAGGCAATTTTTGAGGCCGAATTCGGATTCTACGTACCAAATCCCTTTGCAAATGAAGTCCATGTATCCATGTCCAAAATGTATCATTAGTATTATCATCCGCCCTTTGGGAAAACTGCGTAACTTCAAAAAGCCATGTCTGTATGGAGGAGTGAGAGTATATAGAAGACCTGCAAAGTTCATTCCTTCACTGCGTTGCAAACTTCTGACAGAAATTATAATACCCTGCAAGGGTATTAAAACAGTTAAAAAAAATTTGTTGCCCCCTCTACGTAACCCCAAAAGTTTGAAAAAACGCCGTTATTTGCTGTTAACCTCAAATATCTTAAAATCCTGACGTAATGGCCAATGTTCTTCAGAACTACCCCATGTTTCCAAAAAGTCACAAAACACTTTATTGGTAGACCTTTGTTTTTTTTTTTGAGGTGTCTGGTCGAAAACTATTTTTTTGACAATGTAAGGAATATTTTAAACTGCCCCGCGCTGCCTTTAAGGTATCCGTACAGTTGTCCATTTTAGTTATCTCATAAGCAAAATCAAATAAATGTTGTCTGGAAGCCGGGCGATAACGATATGTAGGTTTCAGCCATATATTTTTATTGTTGCGTAATATATCAGGATACGATATTTACCGATCAGTGACGGATTAGTAATCAGTGATCAAATTGTTCTGCTGAACGAAACCATTGGGTTGACAAATTTTCTATCCAATAATTTTAAAAATCATTTTTACCAAATAACTACATTCCTTCCTTGTATATTTTCTTAATTTTATAATATATAATTTAACTACAAAAAATGTATTTTGAGAGTATTGACCATGTTGTTCTGCCGAACGCAACCACTGTTCCGTCATGATCAGTGTTCATACGTGTTCAGCAAAAATATTGAAGAAATTCATTAGTGATCAGTGATCATGTTGCTCTGTTGAGCGCAAACAATTTTTCCTCGATCTTGGCATTCTAAAGATGTGCGACAGATGTACAAAGTTTAATTTACTTACAAAATCACAGAATATAGTTTTTTGACCCGAAAACGCTTAAATTTGTTCGTTTGCAACATAGTTTATCTTAGAACCCGTGAAAGCTAAATATTACAAAATTATTTTAGTTACGTTTTTTTATATAATCCTTAGACAACGGAAAATTGGCAGCTGAAAACAGCTATTCTATATTCGACATTTTCATTCATTCAGTGTCGCTGAAAAAATCTGATAAATGACTAAAAAGGCAGTGTGGGAACAAAATTTCTTATATCAACGTTTTTTATTGATAAGTGAACGGTTTAGTAAAAAATAACACATATTTAAAAATTATATAGGAGAATATAAAACTTATTTATGTCTTACGACTACGTGTTGGTTTAAAATAAAATGGTTTATTTTTTGGTCGTCGAGAATGGGAGTAAGTTTATAGAACAGAAGGGTTGTTGACATAAAAAAAGGGCGTTTTGAAGGAAAATCTGTTGCTTCTTTTTAAATTTTTTATATATACTTTCACAATTTCTTTATATAAAGCAAATTGCGAAACCAATTCCCCATCGTTATTTGAAGCAACAACAAAGTTGGAGAAAATGCCGCTTAAGCTTGTAATGAATCCGAAGGGCCAAGTTCGTGATTATAATTCGCTGAAAGACTTAATTAATATTGAAACTGGCCTTTTATCGCCTGACAACTGCGCTGAGCTAATAACTGCATTGCAACTTCACCAAGGACGAGGTAAAATACTTAAGACACAAAATTCCATTACCAATTTTTTTTTAATATAATTTTATGCAGCAACAAAAAAATAGATTTCAGAATCTATTCGGTTTTGAAAGTTTTAAAAAAATGCGCTAACAAAATATAGCAAAAAGTATATGAAAACTGTCGGAGCTAAAACCGAAACTGAACCATTTCTCCCAAAACGAAAACGGAAAAAATATTCGTTTTCTTTCATATTTTTCAATGTACAAAATAATCTCTATATATTCGAAGAAAAAGAAACCATTTAGTTTTTTTTCTCCATAATTTAATTTTAATATCTTAACAAAGTTTTCGCTGAGAATCAACTTTTCTCCGATTTACTCATAAATATATTTGATTTTTTTTTCACTAAAGTGCTAATGGAATTTTGTTTAGATATGAAAATAACATTTCTGCTAAACTGATAAATAGTAAGAAGTTTTTTTTCTTAACAAATTCATTTGCTGTGCATATTTCCGCGCGCCGCCGCAACCATCATTTTGCTGACTCTACCGTAGGCGCCGAACTATTTGCAAAGCGACGCAAAAAAGCGGATAATTGGATTGTCGATGAAACGAATGCTGGAACTCAAAGTTTACCATCTGGTATTCCAGATTATCAGCAATACCAACCAAGACCAAAGGCAATATCGCCAAACATTTTGCCAGCATATTCGGATGCTGGCAAACATCGCGTTCAGTTGAATTTGCATCAAAATCAGTTAATTGAAAAGTATTCCAAGGGCGGTGTACATGTAGTCAAGTCACCATGGGAGGCTGCTCTACAGACTGGCTCCGCCAGTTCCGCATTTTTGGAAGAGTCCCCAGACCAAGGTCGAAGTCCCACAGCGTCAGCGCCATCGATGTATCATCGACAAAGCGTGTCCAAGGACATGGCGGATGCGGCCCTTCAGCCTTCTTATGATCTTGGATTACCAAACCAACAACAACATAGAGAGGAACCCTTCAAAAATGTAATATAAAAATTAATTATTAAATTTGACATAACATATTTGTCTCTTGCAGAAGAGCACTGCACCAACACCCTCGAATCCCCAAAGGGTTTTGGCTTATACACCAAGCGTTGCCCAGGGCTGGGGAGGTCGTAATGTTGAGTTGCCAAAAGGTTAGTATTTAATTTATAATTTGTATATTTTTTTAAAAATAATTCGAAGTAATAATATATGGTGTATTACTTAGTGCGTTACCACTGCAATATATAATCGCATAACGATATTTCCTAAGTGCTTTTTCTAAACCTTCTCTATTTTCTCGTTGCTCTTGAAATTATTTTTGGGATAAATATAAATGAAAGGATATAATTTAATTTTGTGGTATTAGTTGCAACATAGTATGTTTTAATTTACAGCTGAAACATTTTCAGAATATTGTGAAACATTTTCAGAATATTGTGAATCAAATGAAGTTAATGAGCTTCCTTGCCAGATCTGTGACCTCTGCTGCTCAAGGTATGACCGGGAAAATATGGATTTGGTATACGAAAAGGGCCAAGGATTGTCTATCAATTTTACAAATGATATTGAAAAACGATTGAATCGACTTGAACAATTTCAAATGTTCTTTTTGAAACAACAACAGCAAAAAGTCGCTGGTAAACTGAGTAAAAAAGATATAGAAATAGATGACAAACTAAATGTACGCGAGTTGATTAAATCATTTGAGCAGCAGTCCATTATGGAAACGTCCTTAAATAGTTTGAACCATGAAGATACAATTGACAAAAACGAAGGCAAGAGTTAAATGTGGATACATGTTTTTAAAAAAATAGCAAAATCATATTTGTTTTTTAACTTTAATGAGTGTATAGTATATATATTTTATGTGTGTTAATATGTTTTGTTTTTGTAGTACTGAGCGGGCGGTAGACCGCAGTGGTATACAGATGGACATGTTACTTTACATATATGTATATGTACATTTACTTGAGATAATTCTAATTAATTTTATAATTGATTAATCTACAGGTTTATATGTACCCAAGGAAATCTCTCTATCAAGCTATGTTCCACCACCGCAAAAGCAATCGTCATTTGTATCAAATCAAAAATACGAACCCACATTTCAAGCTTTGCCAAAATCAAATCTTGGAACTTCAACTGATATGCAGTACTCAAATGGAAGTTTACCACTGCCTACCTCTAATCCTTTGGGGTACACAATGTCAGTGCCGAAGCAACAACATTCATTTTCTCCGCAGCCCATAAATAATATTGCGCCACAGGTCAACTTTAATCCTTCGCCGTTATCCTTTGATAAACTGTCGCGGTACGAAAATCATCCAGATGACCAGAATCAGCCACATCACTTTAATATTCGGCAAAAGTCGAAAGTGCAGAATGCGTCTCCTATACCCTTTGGCACTTCAAAATGCACCTCTTTCAATGAAAACTTATCTAGATCACCCAATAGTTGGATTAGCCCAATCGGACGAACTCCACCGCAACCTCATCATCTAAATAATGTTCCCCGCCATCGACAATCGAACCAAGGGCAATCCTATAATAAATTGGCCAGAGGCTGGGGCGAAGTCCAAAGCAAGCAGCATCAACAGTCCTATTCGAGTCAATACATCCCTCCGGCAACTGTGTCTAGACATTCACCGTATGCTGAAGTGCCATATTCTGATTTTTAAGAAGAAATTGACGTGAAGGCGAGGCGTCGAGCATGAACCTAACGATTTACGACATATTACCATAGACATGTTCTGAATATACTTATATTTCATGTGTTTGTTTGTTTGTTTTGGGATCTGTAAAAAAAATAATAATAATGATACTGCATCGACATATATACTGATTTTGTGTTTTCGAAATTGGAAATTAAGATTTCAAGGAAGTTCAGGTAATAAGACTCAGTCGGATTGTGTTCGTAAGCTGCAAACAAGAAAGGAAGCCAACTTCGGCGCGCCGAAGTTTATATACCCTTGCAGATTGCAATTGAACTATACAATTAAAAACGAAATTTAAAAATAATAATAATTGGCCGAATCTCAAATTTGATGAAAATATGTTGAGAAGTAGCCATGTTGTGATTTTTTCTATTATTTCTCTAATTGTTCCTATGGCAGCTATCCGTCGTCCGATTTTTATAAAATTTAAATCGAAATTCTGGAATAATATTAAGTAGATTTGGTCAAGTTTGATGAAAATATGTTGAGAAACATCGAAGTTATGATTTTTTCTATTATTTTCCTGATTGTTCCTATGGCAGGTATAGAATATAGTCGTCCGATTTTCATGAAATTTAAATCGAAATTCTGGAATAATAATTAATGGGCAAATATCAAAATTGGAGAAAATATATTTAAAACTGACAAAGTTATAATTTTTTTTCGAAAAATTTACCGATCGTTCCTATGGCAGCTATATGATATAGTCGTCCGATCCGGCCCGTTCCGACATATGTACGAGTGAGAGTATATAGAAGACTAACTGCGACAGACGGACAGACGGACAGACTGACAGACGGACATGGCTAGATCGACTCGGCTGTTGATGCTGATCATGAATATATATACTTTATAGGGTCGGAGACGTCTCCTTTACTGCGTTGCAAACTTCTGACTGAAACTATAATACCCTGCAATGGTATAAAAATTACCAAGCTATATAAAGGTTAATATATTTAGACTTTTTTGCGCACGCGCAGACATATTTTTCAGGGTTGCAGTGACAACTTTAAGTTTTTCATTAAAAGCTCTTTTTTATTCAAGAATTCACGGGGGTTGAAGTGAGCTTAATGGTAAGAAAAAAAATACGTTTTCGATACTAACTAAGCTGATATAGCTTATATCAAAAATAATAAAAATTATCCCAAAGTAGTGCATTTTGTGAAATGAAGAACGTCTATTAATTCATACACCAATGCCGGATACCAATATTTCAAAAATTTCATTAAAAATATTCAGTTGGTTAAAAAAAAAAATCATAAAACAATTTGTTACCGACATTCCTGCTTGTGATAACCAAAATTAATACATAAATGGGCAGCGAAACCGCTTCATTTTGAATAATAAACAATGATTGTTGTACTAAATTCAATATGACGACACTTTACAAAAATAATACATATTCGACTTATAATTCTATTAGTAAAATCAAGCCATTAATTTTTTTGATATTAAATTTCAACATATGCCTTCATCATATCAGTGCTTCTACCTATTTAAGCCTGAATGGTAAGCTTTAATACCAATTACAATATAAAAAATTGTTTTTATAAACTTTGATATACATTAATATTTAGATTTGGCCAATTCTGATCGTCCTTTTTTCGATGATATAAGCCCCAGAAATGTCTCAGCTGTCGTTGATGAAATTGCTATTTTAAGATGTCGTGTTAAAAATAAGGGCAACCGCACGGTAAGATTATTAAACCTATGTTGGGGATGTATGAAGTAAGAATTTCGCTATACCCTAAAATAAACAATTCATATTTACATATACATATGTGTATACAATTTTTAAAAACATTGATGTTTAATTTTTGTTGGTTTTTAAAATCGAAAAAAATTAAAGTCTGCTAACTTTGTTGATTTTTCACCTCTAGACAGTATGACATCTAAAAAAAAATTTTGTTGTTTAGGTATCATGGATGCGTAAGCGAGATCTTCACATCCTAACAACCAATATATATACATATACCGGAGATCAACGGTTTTCAGTGTTACATCCACCAAGTAGTGAAGATTGGGACTTAAAAATTGATTATTCCCAACCACGCGATAGCGGTGTTTATGAGTGTCAAGTAAATACCGAGCCAAAAATTAATTTAGCCGTTTTTTTGGAAATAACAGGTAAGAATTTACTAGATACTAAGTCATTGTTTTTTAAGAATATTCTATTATTACTAACATGAGTACCGAAAGAAACGATCAAAAAGGCTCAAAGTCTCTTGTTATCATAACACAGATAAAATAATTTGGAAATAAACGGGACATTTAATAAAAAGTTAAATTAACAACGGATTTTATTAAAGTGGAATACAAAAATCCTATTAAATACACTTTTGATGAAAGGGTAATACATTTTTTAATTGAATGAATTTTCTTGTTGAACTTGTGTTAAGTACCTGATAAGTGGTACTGCAGGATATATTTAAACATATGAATGTTCATAGTTAAGAAGTCTGCTGTCGGCGAATTTGTTTTCAATGCTTAAATTGTAAACTGCAATATATGTACATAGATATAAACATCGGCGCCCTGAAGTTATTTTTCCTCCCTGGTACACTGCACTTATATTAAAACAAGAAAGGAAGCTAACTTCGGCTCGCCGAAGTTTATATACCCTTGCAGATTGCAATTGAACTTTAAAATTAAAAACGAAATTCTAAGAGAACATTGAATGGCTGAATCTAAAATTTGATGAAAATATGTTGAGAAACAACTGAGTTATGAATTTTTCTATTATTTCTCTGATTGTTCCTATGACAGCTATAGGATATAGTCGTCCGATTTTCATAAAATTTAAATCGAAATTCTGGAATAATATTAAGTGACCAAATCTCAAGTTTGATGAAAATATATTGAGAAACATCGAAGTTATGATTTGCCCTATTATTTTCCTGATTGTTCATATTGCAGCTATAGGATATAGTCGTCCGATTTTCATGAAATTTAAAACGAAATTCTGGAATTCTGGAAATTTTGATTAAAGGCCAAATATCAAAATTGGTGAAAATATATCGAAAACTGACAAAGTTATAATTTTTTTTTTCGAAAAATATACCGATCGTTCCTATGGCAGCTATATGATATAGTCGTCCGATCCGCCCGATCCGGCCCGTTCCGACATATGTACGAGTGAGTGTAAATAGAAGACTAACTGCAAAATTTCATTCAGATAGCTTTAAAATTGAGGGACTAGTTTGCGTAGAAACGGACAGACGGACAGACGGACATGGCTAGATCGACTCGGCTGTTGATGCTGATCAAGAATATATATATATATTTATAGGGTCGGAGATGTCTCCTTCACTGCGTTGCAAACTTCTGACTGAAATTATAATACCCTGCAAGGGTATAAGAATGGTATATTTGACAGAATATATTTAACATATTAATATTTTCAGATAATGAATTTGAAAACATTAAAACGGATAGACGGTATTACGATTCGAAAGGTAAATTTTCCATTTACCACATGTATAAATTTTATTGTAATAATTAATGTAATATTTTATCTATATTATCTAAAGCTGCTCGAGCAAAAATCCTGGGGTCGACAGAAATTCACGTAAAGCGTGATAGCACTATTGCTTTGGCATGTTCGGTGAACACACATGCATCCTCAGTATTATGGTATGATTAGAAAACAAGTATCCACAAAACCAAGCACATTATTTCGTTTTATCTATGCTATAGGTTGTCTGTGATTGTTGGCCTAGCTTTTTAGATGACCAACAAATAATTTCCTATTGGGTCTCATCTTGTTCTTGTTTCATTATTCCGAAACACATTTATCTAGAGTACCATATAGTCCCTTTGTCGTTTTGAACCTTCGCATAATTGCTTTTTAATAATTGCCTCGTCCAAAGTTTCCTTAATAGATTATAGACGGATTAATAAAAGATTTTACAAGCAGACGTGTAATAGTCAGATGTGCTTCTTTAAACTATAGGCCTTTCCAAGATCTGAGTCGTTATTCGAAACATTTGATTTTGAATCTTCTGTTGTGTCCAATATGATGGACCATTTTTGAGCAATTCATTTGCATTGTAGTTTTTAACAAAGTGTTATGTGTCCATCGTTGCTTACAAAGGGACAAATATAAAGAGTAATAAAATATTGCAGCCAAGTATATAGTTACGGAAAAAATCTTTCGTATAAAGCTAAGTACTAACATAAGATTAAAATTTTTAAAGTAGCAAATTACCGTCAATGGGTATTGAGTAGAGATAATATTGTATGTTGTTGAAATACGATAGAGATAAATAAAAATATATATTTGAAAGGTACCATGGATCATCGATTGTCGATTTTGATTCCCTGCGCGGTGGCATTAGCTTGGAGACCGAAAAAACAGATATTGGAACAACAAGTCGATTGATGTTGACACGAGCTTCCTTAAAGGACTCGGGGAATTATACCTGCGTTCCAAATGGGGCTATACCTGCTTCAGTTAGGGTTCACGTATTGACAGGTGAATACATACATACATATATGTGAAAATATTTTTACAATTTTTTTATTTTTTTTTCAGGTGAACAGCCAGCGGCAATGCAAACTAGTACTGCGAATGACATAAGAACTACAAATACCGCAATGATTATTAAATTCATATCAGTCAAAATGTTTTTATATATTTCAAGTCTTAAGGAGAGATGACTAAACTAAACAATGAAATTTAAAATCATCTAAATAAAATTGTTTTAAGGGTAAGTTAATTTGCAGTTTGCAATAGGATTGGTCCATTTTGGTAAAAAAAGAACAAGAAAGGAAGCTAACTTCGGCTTGCCGAAGTTTATATACCCTTGCAGATTACAGTTGAGCTATGTAATTAAAAACGAAATTCTAAGATAACATTGAATGGCCAAATCTCAAATTTGATGAAAATATTTATGATTTTTTCTATTATTTCGCTGATGTTCCGATTTTCATGAAATTTAAATCAAAACTCTGGAATAATATTAATTGGCCAAATCCAAAGTTTGATGAAAATATGTTGAGAAACAGCGAAGTTATAGTTTTTTTTTCAAAAATTTTGCCGATTGTTCCTACTGTTTCCGATTTTTCCTATGGCAGCTATAAAATATAGTCCTCCGATTTTCATGAAATTTTATACGAAATTCTGAAACAATAATAAATGGCCAAATATCAAATTTGGTGATTATATGATGAAAACTGACAAAGTTATAATTTTTTTTCGAAAATTTTACCGATCGTTCCTATGGCCCGTTCCGACATATGTACGAGTGAGAGTACATATATGGGTCATTCCATAGGAAATCGAACAAAACACAGTGATCTTTTCAACGCCATTTTTAGATTTGCATGAAAATTTTTATATAGTTTGTTTAAACCAAAAAAACAAACACGTATTTATTTTCCACGAAAAAATTTTCTTTTCCAAGGAATTGTCCATTGAATGTTTGCAACAATTGACAAAATGCCTTTAGTTAATATTTAATAACTTCCGTTGTGTTAATATTGCGTTGGAAAGGTTTAAGAACAACCTTTCATAATATTCAATCGATTTTTAACGATGATGAACATTTTAATTGTTATAAACAAATTAAGTGAAAAATATTCTTTTTTAACAAAAAACACCAGGTTTAAAATTAAAAAAAAATATATTTTATTGTTCTTCGCTCAATTTTACACTACATTTATTTTTTTTAGGATGGTATGTTTAAGGGTTCCCTGTTAAAATGCATTTTTTCCCTGTTAAAATACATTTTTTCCGTTTGATGATAGAGGTGGCAGGCTGGCTTGACAAGGCCTACTATGCAGTTCACCTGGACCAGACTGTTACTTCAATCTATGTAAGAAATGTCCAGGAGTAAACGATCTCATTGAGGCATTGCAAGTCGAATATAACGAAAGATTAATGGACACAGTATCATACTTACAATGGATATTAATTGATCGTGCAATGCTGGAAACGTTACAAAGTTCCGTTGAAGATTTTTTGGAGAAGATGTCATCAGAAGTACCAAAACTTTTGACCCACCATTTCTTGGCTCAGGAGCAGTCGAGTTTTTTCAAACACAAAAAGGAAACTCTAGAAGATGGCGAATGTATAATAACAGGAGATTTCTCAGAAAATTATGCATTTGTCTATCAAGATGCAATACAAGGAGTACACTGGAATAACGACCAGGCCACTATCCATCCTTTTGTCATTTACTACAGGAAAAATTCGAAAGAGCACCACAAAAGCTTTGCGGCAATTTCCGATTGCCTCAAACATGACACGATTGCTGTGCATTTATTCCAAACAAAGTTGATAGAAGAATTGAAGAAAGAAGTTCCCGGATTGAAAAAAGTTTTTTACCTTACCGACGGCGCAGGGGCGCAGTACAAAAATAAAAAAAACTTTATCAATTTGACGCATCACGAAATGGATTTCGGGATTCCTGCAGAATGGCATTTTTTTGCCACAGCCCATGGCAAGGGAGCGTGCGATGGGATTGGTGGCTGTATAAAAAGATTAGCAGCCAAAGAAAGCCTGCGAATAGTTGATCGCCAACCTATTAGGATTTCTTTGATTGGGCAGATAAAAATATTGAGAATGTTAAGTCTCTCTACTTTACAAAACAACAATACATTACTCAAGAGGACGCATTAAAGCCAGGTTTTGATTGTGCAAAAATGATCAACGGTACCAAAAAATTCCATTCTTATGTCCCATTAGATAAAGAAAATATCACTGTCCGAGAATACTTGTTTTCCAAAAAAACTCTTGTAAAAAAGTCATGAATTAAAATTTCACCATGAAAAATGTATTTAATGATTTGTTATTATTCTAACCCAATGAAACCAATGAAAGTAAAGAAATACATAGTAGGCCTTGTCAAGCCAGCCTGCCTCTATCATCAAAAGGAAAAAATGTATTTTAACAGGGAAAAAATGCATTTTAACAGGGAACCCTTAAACATACCATCCTACAAAAAATAAATGCAGTGTAAAATTGAGCGAAGAACAACAAAATATATTTTTTTTTAATTTTAAACCTGGTGTTTTTTGTTAAAAAAAAATATTTTTCACTTAATTTGTTTATAACAATTAAAATGTTCATCATCGTTAAAAATCGATTGAATATTATGAAAGGTGGTTCTTAAACCTTTCCAACGCAATATTAATTGTTATTTTATAACAAACACAACGGAAGTTATTAAATATTAACTGAAGGCATTTTGTCAATTGTTGCAAACATTACATGGACAATTCCTTGGAAAAGAAAATTTCGTGGAAAAAAAAGATACGTGTTTGTTTTTTTGGTTTAAGCAAACGATATAAAAATTTTCATGCAAATCCTATGGAATGACCCATATAGAAGACTAACTGCAAAGTTTCATTTCAGATAGCTTTAAAACTGAAGGACTAGTTTGCGTAGAAACGGACAGACAAACGGACAGACGGACATGGCTAGATCGACTCGGCTGTTGATGCTGATATATACTTTATAGGGTCGGAGATGTCTTCTTCACTGCGTTGCATACTTCTGATTGAAATTATAATAATAATAAAATTATAATACCCTGCAAGGGTATAACAAGAAAGGAAACTACTTTAAGCTCGAATTTTGAATACCCTTGCAGATTGGAATTTAATCATAAAATTACAAACGAAATTCTGGAATAAAAGAAAATAGAAATCTCAAAAAATGACAAAGTTATAATTTTTTCTATTTAGGTACGAGTGAGAATATATGTGCCCTTGATTTTGAAAGTGGAGATTTTAAAAACTACAGTTCCTTAAGAAATTGCTTATAAATTTCTCAGTTATAATAAATACTCATTTGTTGGCTCTACTTCATTGTCAAAAGATCAAATACCAAATTATAATTATAATACAAAAACAATTTTTTAAACCTTTAAAATACAAAAACCAAAATATCTCGAAAATAGGAAAGTGTGACTTATACCACTTTCAAAATCAAGGGCACACATAGTTGACTTTCTGCAAAGGGTATAAAGTATTACTTTTTAATTTTATACACATCAAAAGATGTATATACAAAAATTTAAAACTATAAATTTAAATCTTATAATGTTTAAGTAATGTTATGAGACCTATATCAAATAACTACCATAGGAGGATGCATAACTTAAATAAGGGTCTAATTTAAATGTTCCATTATTTTGACATACATGTTTCCTTTAACTGTCATATTAGGTTTCTTTAATTTAATTTTAATTTCCTTTTATTTCCCGATATATACATACATTTTTAAAAACAAGTAATGTCAATTTTCAGTACAATTCCATACATCCATTTTAGAGAAAAAAAATTTTTAAACGTTATCGAAAAAATCTTTGTTTTCTGGGTGTATGGGCTAGAGATGTAAGTTGATAGATTATTTAACGTAATATATTTATTTTTATATATTTATATTTTCAACTTTAATCTAGTTTTATTTATAGCTTTACAAGTTTATAATATGAATAATGATTTTCTAAATTGCAGAAAACAACATATTCCAATGGAACGAACGCGTTTGTAAGAATATTCAATACAGATACAAACAATTAATTATAATTCCTATAGTCATACATACGAAATAAATTTATATATAAATAAATATTATTACATAATATGAATAAGAAATAAATATTTTGTTTTTATAAAAAAATGTATTTACTCTGAATATATGCGGAAGGGACAAATGATATTTTTCATTAATTTCTATTATTTCGACCGCTGGTGTATGCAAGTATCTTTAGTAAGGGTTAGTAAGTATCTAAGAGGCTGCTCTCCCAAACAACGATAAAATTATAGTGATAGTAATTTCACTACATCACAATTCACCAAGTAGGTATTCATAAATATATTTATATAGATCAAATTAATGATTATAATTGTGCTTAAATTTATAAAATAAATAAGATATGTTTATCTTATATATTATCATATATGTATAATGATCAATGAACGAAAAAGTCTTCCATGTGTGTTGCTTGGAAAATGAGAATTTTTTGTGTATATAAGAAGCAAACTGTTTGCATATTTTCGTATACATATATACATACATTCAGAAATATATTTTTTTCATGAACATTTTTCGGAATATCTTCACACTTATATTTTCTTAAAGCAGTTCCTTTGCTTACAATATGTATATGCTTTTTGCCGTTTATTCTTCGCGTTAATATTCTCATGTTGAGAAGTCTGCGTAACAGTTTGAAAGTCTTTAAATTTTTATTTAAGATTAAATAATAAATAAATAATTTAAATTAATTTATTAAATTACAATAAATAATATAAATTTGTGTTTTTTAATCATCATACTATATATACACGTATTAATATAAAGATATACATATATAAAAATATATATATATACATACGCGATCGAAGAGCAAAATTTATCTCAAGAAACGAATGAGAAGCATTTATTTATAAATAACATATCTGTGTGTTTACTATATATCTTAAATAATTTTAGTCAAGATTCTAATAATTAATGAGAATAATTTAATTGTTAAGTTTCAAAAATAAATAATAAGAACAATATTAACAAAGTGTTGATATTAAGACATATAAAGTAATAGTAAATTAAAAAAATAAATAAATAAATATATTAAATCTAGTGAAAAATATTCATAAAATATTAATAAATATGTAACAACAAATGAATTAATATTCGCAATGTGGTAT
Source organism: Drosophila truncata (assembly GCA_008042515.1). Taxonomy (NCBI): domain Eukaryota; kingdom Metazoa; phylum Arthropoda; class Insecta; order Diptera; family Drosophilidae; genus Drosophila; species Drosophila truncata. The sequence goes on along the minus strand of VNJQ01007052.1, from coordinate 20,973 downwards.
TGTTCAATAAATCCGGTAATCAAACTAAATAACAAAATCATAAATACATCTTAAAAGTTACACAAACTAAAAATGAATATCGAACAACTTTATTAAAATATTCCTAGCAAATAGTACAAAGATGTTGCGATTGAAACATTTTAATAATTAATTAAAAGTACATTCATAAAATATAAAAAAATAATATGGAAAATAAAGAAAAAAAACACCATTCGAAAGTTATATCGAATCTGCGAAGTCCTGTGGCAGCTATAAAAAAAAGATCGGGACCCTTGGACGAGGCGCTTGATACGCTATTCAAGGAAGATGCATTGCAAGTATCTTCCTATCCATCTATTGCCCACCACTCATCATATATTGGAAACAAACTACGCCGATCTAGCATTAAAGAGAAAAAAAGAGAACGCTGGCTTCTAACAAGAAAAACATGGCGTTATATGGCAGACGCCGGTCGTAAGCTCATACCAGAACGTAACCCCGATAGTATAGCCGAAATCGAGGCACATTTTCAACGTGTATGTGCTTCTGAACCAAGATTTCTACTCTGGCGGCGAAAAGCCTCATATCCGGGTGCTACGCTCAGCTGCAAACGAAGATCAAAACTATTATCGCGTCATTCAATTCATCAAAAATATATCAATAATCAAGATCGTATTATTGAACTTTTGCAAACTTATCTTAAGCTACGTGATGCATATAATAAAACAACAACGTTACTCGGTACTAAAACGATACGACCCGATCAAACATCGTCTCCTTCTTCGCAGAGGCCCAACATCTCAATTTCCAAGAATGATAACCACAATGAACCAGCATGTTTGGATTTACACACGGAACTTCTTAACCGTTTAAAAATATTATCGGAGAGCATTTTATTGGGAAAAGAAGAATGTTTACAATTGGACCTAGGCGATATATCACCTAAAATTCTGGAAGATAAAACACTTTTAAAAAAAGTCTATAGTACATTAAAGAAGAATCAGCTACATCGGGTCTTACATTCCATTGAACCAACAAAATCAATCAATTATACAAAATATAATAATAGAAGTTATAGCACTTCATCACTTTTTAGAAATTCAAATATCACAGGCTTAGATAACATTATGAAATCGTATAATCAAAACGTTATACAAATATCCCAGAATAATCACAATTCCTTAAAACTAGAACAATGTGATATAAGTAAGAATGTACCCAATGTACCTTCGCAAGAAATAGAAAGAGTGACAGCAGCTTCTTCGGGAACCCAAACTAATTTCATTCAGTTAAGTGAACTAAAGCGCTTGGCGGAAGTATACAAGTCAATTTTTCTTCAGTACTCCCCAGAGGATAAGGACACACAGAATTGCCGCAAAAGTTCAATTGACAACGAAGATGTATCACAATCTGTAAGCGATACAATTAAACGTTATCTTAAAATGGCCAGAAAGAAAAGTGTTCACGATACAGATACCGCAAATAAATTTCGATCAATTAATTATGATACAACTTTGAGGAATATTAAGGCTAAAGGTGAAATAAATCCACCGGGCATGAATGATGGCTTAAACAAAGCCACTCAAACCTTAGATGCTTGGCCCCTAATTGCCTTAGATTTTATAAGGGGCAACGATAGTTCCATAAATCTACAAAATGCTCACATCCAATGGAAGAAGTCTGAGGATGAGAGAAGAGAAAAGGCGTTTGAATGGAGGAGTCAAAAATTAAATGGATCGGCGTTAAAGAGCACCTCTGCCCCCACGTCCCCATCCAGCACATCGAAACTATTTCAAGATAAATCGTTGAGATCTTCTTCAAGCGGGTTGCTATCTTCCAGCTCTCACTTTCTTTCAAATATTTGGCACGGCCATGGTCACTATAATAATACTGCAGGAGCTGCAATAAATAGAGTCAAAGAAAAAATTCCAAATTTGTGTAAGTACTATAGTTAATATTAATTAATAATTTTCAATTATCTTTTACTCTTCGAAGGCTACGTCAAGTTTTTACACACAGAGAAAAAAATTCTTCAAAACGTTCAAAATATCAGTACTTCCGAACCCATTTATAAAGATATGAAAATTTCAATTTAAAGAATTTTTTAGAATTGATTGGAGCATTGATCGAAATAAATAATAGAATAAACACAAATTGTAGGTATTTTTATTCACGTTCGTTTCGTGATAGTCTCGAAAATATTGGTTTCAATCTTCGGATTACCGAAGTTAGCTTCCTTTATTATTATTATTTTTTTTTTAATTTTATGATGTTTTATTATTTCTTAGATCATCGAAATGCAACAACATCAAATATGCAAAAATCGAAGTCGTTGTCAAACGTTGGACAATTTGTAACTACAAAAATATTGCGTAGCCGTTCAAAAAGCCAAAATACACACAATGTTCAGGAAGACTTTCTACCCATTCCGTTCTTAAAATGGCGTCCTGCGGTGAGAAAATTTATTATATTTCATAATATATTTTAATATTGAATCTAACATTTTCAGGATAATTTTCTATGGATTGCCGAAAATAACGAAAGGTTTCAAGTTGAAGATGTACTATTAATAAAGTTATCAAAACTCGAAACGGATTTCCTCAATGAAATTATTTTAGAAAAGATTAAGGAATTAAATATTGGAAATATTGGAGGTAAGTCTTGAAAATTTATATTAAGCAGTGCTCTGGTTATTAAAAATTGTGTGCAATCCAAATTAATTTCAAAGTGCTTTTTTCAAACATTTTTTTTAGAATTAGTTAGTTACTTATTGCGGTTTAAAAATCCCCATCTTACACAGTTTTAAAATCGTATTTATATAAGATCCTCGAAAAATTGGATTAAGCTAGTTATTTTTACCTATAAATGTTGTATATCACCTTTTCTGTTCAGTAACATGAATCAAATGATCCAAACTTCGGATGTTAGCTTCCTTTGTTGTAGCATTGGTACGCAACTTAAATAAAGAATAAATTACTTTTTTGATAATATTATATATAAATATGTAAATTCCAAAAATGATAATTAAATCTATTTTTAGAAATAAAAAAAATGTCGGCAAAAAGACGAATCGCACCAAAAAAAAAATCACTTACCACCAGCTTTTTTGATATTGGCAAAAAAGACGTTCAACGTAAGTGTATTATTGTTAAGAAGAATAATTTTTCCAATGAAATAGAATTAATAAGTTATTAAAATAAATTTTTTTATTCTTGAAGACGGTCGAGAGTTGGAATTATTTGGAGTACCACTGGAAATTTGCTTAGCAAGAGACGCTACACGTAATGTTTACTCTGAAAATGAGAATCGTTCAAAGTATTCCATAATGTCGATGTTTCGTGGAAGTCGTAGTAACCCCGGAAGTGTTATAAAGCTAAGCGATAATGTAAGTTTTTCTCACTTTTTATTTCTTTACGAATATGAAATCTCCTTGTAAAACCAAAGTTTGTATACGTTTGCTGTTTACAAACTTACTGTTTTCAAAGAATACAACTTTGTAGGAACTTTTTATACCCTTGCAGGGTATTAAAATTTCAGTTAGAAGTTTGCAACGCAGTGAAGGAGACATCTCCGATCTTATAAAGTATATATATTCTTTATCAGCATCGACAACCGTGTCGATCTAACCATGTCCGTCTGTCCGTCCGTCTGTCCGATTATACGCAAACTAGTCCTTCAGTTTTGAAACTATCTGAATGAAACTTTGCAGGTAGTCTTCTATAAATTATAACTTTGTCAGATTTTGAAATATTTTTACCGAATTTGATGTTTGGCGATATTTTATTATTTCAAAATTTAATTTTTAATTTAATGAAAATCGGGCGATTATATCCTATAGCTGCCATGGGAACAATCAGGGAAACAATAGAAAAAATCTGAACTTTGCTGTTTTTCAACATATTTTCATAAAATTCGATAATATATTTAATATTATTTTTGACTTTTGGTTTTAATTTTGTAGTTCAATTGCAATCTGCAAGGGTATACATCCTTTCTTGTTTATTTGTTACACAATTTAAAATAATGTGTTGAAATAAATCAAACTCGAGCTTTTATGATTTGCAACTGCAAGGGTATACAAACATCGGCTTGCTAAATTTGGGTTCAATTGCATGTATTTTGATTATATATTTTTTAGGTGCGATCTTGTGAGAGCTTACCAACCAAGTCTTTGGAAAATGGGCCTATGGAAAACTACGAGCGTTTTTGCGACCCTCTTAAAGCAGAACAATCAGAACACAGTTATAATAGACCCTATCAAGAACTTATGGTGCCCATTTTTGTTTATAGCTGTATCGAACATTTAGAGGAAAATGGATTGCAAAAGGTCGGACTTTTTCGTGTAAGCTCATCCAAAAAGCGTATCAAACAGGTATGTCTCTTTATGTATAAAATATTTTCACTATTTATCCAATATTACTGTAGTTGCGAGATGAATTCGATAACGGCATTGGATATTTAAGAATTCCTGGCAATACATGTCCACACGATGTTGCCACCCTGCTTAAAGAATTTCTACGAGACCTTCCCGAACCGCTTCTGTGTATGGCGCTATATTCCACCTTTCTAGAAACTCAACGTGCGTAAATACAAATTTAATGGTTTATATTTTTTGTAAAGTTTGGATTGATTCGATCGAGATGTATAAAATAATTATATATAAAAAAACCAACAATTTAAACTTCTTGATACATGATAGATATCTTCTTAAATAGGATGTAACAGCCTTTTTGAGCTAAAAAAACACAAACATAATTTAACATTTCTTTAAGCATTTCTTTGCGTCCACTATATAAGCTAAAAAGTAGGAAAAACGCTGTTTTTCGTGTATAATGATCCTGATAGGATGGCCTAGTTTTGACCAGAACCTACGCAGAAAATTACGACGGTCAGCTTTCCAACAACTCACATAAAAATAGAGTTATTAATTCTAGCATTTCATAAAAATATGATGAAGAACTATTTGGTTTCGATTTCAAGAAAGTCTCGTCTTGTATTGCGTATATAATAAGATAAGAAGTAAGCAGACGTGTTGTAATATAGAGAATTTATACACCTCCATTACGGTTTTTGATTTCCAAGAGTATCCAATCGCAACATTTATAATAAAAACAAACCAAAATTTGCAGGTATACGAAATCGGCGGTTGCAACTCGAGGCTATATCACATTTAATAAGACTACTTCCGATCCCCAATAGAGACACGCTGTATGTCCTACTTGTATTTCTTGCCAAAGTGGCAGCACACAGCGACGACATATGCGATGCTGATGGAAATTGTTTAATAAATGGCAATAAAATGGATAGCAGTAACCTGGCAACAGTCTTTGCCCCCAATATTCTGCGAAATACAACTTTGTCGTTGGACAAAAGAAGAGAGCAGCAGCAGATGACCGATGCAATTAACGTAGTCAGGTATGTAAAATAAAAAATTCTCAACAATAAAAAAATCTTGTAATATTCCTTTTGATAAGATTTTGTTAGCGCTATGTTCAGTTAAAAAAAGTTTTCGTAATAAACTTCGAAACGAAAAAATAGATGTAGGAACGACATCCGAAAGAACATGGCTGATGCTGCAAGATGAAATCAATAAATAGAAAGAGAAAAATGCAGAAAAAATAAAGGGAACGTGTTAAATATATTCTTATTAATTAAAATAACTTAATATTATTTTTTTAGGACCATGATAGACCACTATGAAGAAATGTTTAAAATACCAGCTGAACTTCTAGACGTCCTCTATGCCCAAATGCTTGATGTGTGTCCCGATAAGTTGTATGAACTGATTTCCACAAAAGCACAGCTATTGCAATGGTAAGATTATTTATTATAATAGTTAATGAATATATGTATTTAATTATTACTAAAATCAAGTTTCGCTTTATATGGCCAAATTGTCAATCATTGTAAAAAAATTATTATTTAATTAATAGGAATCTACATCACCATATAGACGATTTTCAAAATTCCAGTGAAGCAGCAAGTTTATCAGACGATGTCTTTGTAAATGCTCACAAAGAAATTGATCGGTTTGTATTATTATTAATAATTACTATCTGAAAACTAATTAAAAATAATGCAGACCAAACCATGCCGATCAAGTCCATGACAACAAAATACACAAAAATAAAAGTACCAATTACCAAGAAGAACTCTGTTCTAACAGACATTGGCAAGGAGATAATAATGAAATTTTGACAGCAAGTTTAAAAATAGCATTGCCGGAAAAATCCTTTGGAAATAGGGGTAAATATGCATATTTATATACTATATATTCAAGTACTTTGACTTCCTATTTCTGTGTGTGATTTCCAATACTACAGTAACGCCCTTAAAAGATGTCGACAGTTCTGAGCCACATATTTCCAATAATATATTAGAACGAAAAAGAAAGCTACACAAGCGACAACATTTAATACCTAGCTCCATTCGGTCGAATGATTAAAATTCTTTTGTTATATGTATGTAAATATTTAACATGAAAGGGTGTAATGCCATACTAACGATAAAACTACAATATAAGAAGTATTATGTGCAGGCTAATTTATTAAATTTTTGTAAATATATTTTATAAAAATAATTGTTTACATCCAATAATAATATCCAACAAAGCTATTTTTGGACGACAGATTTTATGGCTGGCTTAAAAATATCGAGGTCGTGTTAGTGGTTGAAAAGCGAAGGTGTAATAAACACCGACTCGGCTGTTGATGCTGATCAACAATTTTATAGGGTGGAAAATAACTCCTTCACTGCGTTGGAAAAGTCTGGTTAAGTATATAATACCCTGCAAGGGTATAAAATACATAAATGAAACATCCGGTTTATACACATATATATAATATATTCTACACACATATATATAATATTTACGTCTATACTATATTCAATTGAAATAAAGTGAAACTTTGTATACTCTTAAAGTTATTAGGAAATTAAATATTAAAAATTATAATTAAAAATAATAATACCAATATATTATATTTATGTACATATAGCAACTTTTATTTATAGAAATTATTTAGAAAAGCAAAATTGCTATCTGAACTTTTACTATTATAATCTCCACAAAAACCCTACAAATTAAGTGATATAGAGAACTGACAGAAAACTGGCCTCTGTGATATGTAAAGATTACAATACTTGTATTCTGTAAAATGGGTCACATACTTGACAGGCGTTAGGGGACACAAACATTCATATCTAAGCACAGTAAACGCTAAGTTTTATGAACGTTCCCGGCAGACACACATTGTTTGGTCCATTAATATCTAGCGAGAGCTGTGCCCGCATAAGTAATCATGCAAATGCTTGAATAGGGGCTCGGACCCTCTTTCTAAATCATTATTAAATTAAATTGTTTGCGCAAAATGTCAACACAACTGGGAAGGTCCCCTATAAAATTAAGCAGTGTTTTATATATACTAAGCTTATATCACACAGGAGAATTACCTCAACTGAAAGATACAATAGGCATATTCAGTTGAATTTTTGCTATTGACCTGATAGGGCTACGACTCTTGTGCTCTTTTATTTCTCGTCAATTTTAATGTAACACGAGAACAGGGACGAGGACAATAAGGATTTGTGATTAAAATAGAGTCCTGGGACTCCGCGTTCCTATATAATTAGTGAATAATACAAAGTGAAAAAAATGTACAGTACCAGCGATGCGGATGGTGGTGGAGGAGATGTTCGTAAAAACGAAATTGAGATGTGCCAACACCTGGATCATCCTAAAATTTCTCCGTCTAATCCACAAAAAACTACGGACAAATCAAAACAGGTTTGTAATTCCTGATGTTGGCATATTGTTATAAATTCAATCGCCCTTTTTGACGTTAACAGAACAACAAGAAGCAACAACAGAAGCAACAAATATTTGAAAGTAAAACAAGAAAGAAAGTTTATATACTACCTTTGCAGATTCCAATTGAACTATAAAATTGAAAACGAAATTTTAAAATCATAATAAACGGTCGATTCACAAATTTGATGAAACATGTTAAGAAACAGCGGATTTGTTGATTTGTTCTATCATTTTCCTGATTGTTCCTATGGCAGCTATAGGATATAATCATCCGACTTTTATGAAATTAAAATAGAAGTTCTAAAATAATAATCTGTGCCCAAATCTCATAATTTTATTAAAACAGCGGAGTTATAATTTTTATAACATGTACCAAAGGTACAAAGGTATTATAATTTTGTGCGATATTCTGTAACAGCCAGAAGGAGGCGTGGCAGACCCCCAAAAGTTACCTAAATATTGGTCAGGACCACTTAAGGAGTCGATATAGCCATGTCCGTCTGTCCGTCCGTCTGTCCGTCTGTCCGTCTGTCCGTCTGTCTGTATGAACGCCTAGATCTCGGAGACTATAAGAGCTAGAGACACCAAACTTGGGACTTAGACTTCTTATATCTGCACGCAGATCAAGTTTGTTTTAAATTTTTGCTGCTCCCGTTTCTTGGGGAGCTATTTGAAAAAAACGTATATCTCCTAAATTTATAAAGTTAGGTAAACTATATTCACAACCTTGATGTGTTTTATCAAAATACAAAGATTGTCTAAATTTCATTACGATCGTGTCATAAATAGCGGAGATATAGGCTTTTTACTTTATACACATTATGTACACAAGAGGGCTCCAAATAACACATGCACCAATACACTTGCAATGGTCACATTCTTTACCTGCATACATACAGCGAAACAAAGTCTGAGCTATTTCTAGAACGTTCGTTAGAGTAATTGTAAGTTGTCTCGAATTCAATTCACGGGGAGCGGTCCAGGGTACAGGGTATTCTACTGTCGGGACACCCGACTGTATGTCCATCTTGTTTCTATTATTTTCCTGATTGTTCCTACGGCAGCTATAGGGTATAGGCGTCCAATTTTTATGAAATTAAAATAGAAATTCTGAAATAATAATAAGTGGCCAAATCTCTAATTTGATGAAAATATGTTGAAAACTAACAAAGTTATAATTTTTTTTTTAATTTTCCGATCGTTCCTATTGCAGCTATGTGATACAGTCGTACAGAAAACTAACTGCAAAGTTTAAAAATAGAATTAAATTTTTTAGGCTTTAAAAATTTTTCAATAGCTTGATATTAAAATATTGTTAATAGTGTTTATACAGAAATGTCACTAATATTTCCGATATTTCCGATAATACAGGTGTACTTAAAAAAAAATAAAAAATTATAATAATGAATAATGAATAATAAATAAATAATTTCACAGGCCGACAAAAAAATTACGGAGATTAAAGCCGGCTGATTCTAAGCGATCTTGGTCTCTACATTGCTAGTTCGAAAGCGAAAAGTTTCCATCACATACCAATTTTGAGAAAATCGCGTCCATAGTACCAAACATGTCTTGTTTTGACGGTATTTAAACGCTAATAAAACAAAAGACGTGCGTATACCAAAGCGTATATTAGGCTTGGATGAACCCTAATCGTTTCACACTAAAATTGAAAATATATCCCGAACGTTGGACCTTGGGTTCATCAGTTATATCGCTTTTTCCAAACTGTCTTTTGTCCCATTTTGTTAGTTGTAGCCCTGTTATTAAAAAAAAAATGTAGGTGACTTGGATGTAAAAGTTTTTCATTTCCGGATTTTCCTACGTATAGCCGAGACTTTTACATAGTTTACAACCGAGTCCCTCACAATTTGTTTTTATATTCTAGGTTTTGGTTTTCGAACTATAAATGTACATACCAAGATCTTTTAAAATCAGTTGCTCTTAATCGCGGTATAAAGAAAGTTCATATTATGTCGGTTTGTGTTATTGTTAACAAGAATGGAAGCTAACTTCGGCTCCCCAAAGTTTGCAGATTGCCATTGAACTACAAAATTAAAACCAAAATTCTGAAATAATAATAAACGGTCCCATTTCAAATATTATGTAATTATGTTGAAAAACAGCAAAGTTATTTCCCTGATTGTACCTATGGCAGCTATAGGATATAGTCGTCCGATTTTCATAAAATGTAAGTCGAAATTCTGAAATAAAAACATCGAATTTTTTTTTAATTTTCCGATCGTTCCTATGGCAGCTATGGGATACAGTCGTACATAAAACTAACTGACTAGTTTGCTTAGAAACGGACAGACGGGCAGGGCTAGGTCTACTTGGCTGTTGAAGCTGACCGAGAATATATATACACTTTATAGGGTCGGAGATGATTCCTTCACTGCGTTGCAATGATAAAAATATGTTGAAAACTGACAAAGTTATAATATTCTTTTTTTTTTTAAATTCTCCGATTATTTTTATTGCAGCTTAATATATAGTCGTCCGTTCCGGCCCGTTCCGACTATATATATATATATATATAGAAAACTAATTGCAAAGTTTATTGATATATCTTTCAAACTGAGGGACTACTTTAAGTATACCTGGACGGACAGACGGACATGGCTAGATCGACTCGGCTGTTGATCCTGATCAAGAATATTGATACTTTACATGGTCATTTTTTTTATATTTAAAGTTTAACGTTGGTTGGTTTTATTATTTGGATATATGCAACAATACAGAATGACATTAATTTCTTATATGAGAAAAAATTTTCTTTTGTGTAATATTTTCAGTTGGTTCAAATTGATCTACCGGATCGTGGATCTTGGTCTTCGAAAATGGATTTTATACTCTCTGTAGTTGGACTAGCCATTGGCTTGGGAAATGTGTGGAGATTTCCGTATTTGTGCTATAAAAATGGCGGTGGCGCCTTTTTATTACCATATATATTAACTTTATTTTTGGCCGGAATACCGATGTTTTTTATGGAGTTGGCTTTAGGTCAGATGTTGACCATCGGTGGCTTGGGTGTGTTCAAAATCGCGCCAATATTTAAAGGTAAGTTTTTGAAAATTTTAAACCAGCACAGCGGAAATAATTTATTATTATTTATGTATTAGTTTTATCATAATATATGTTTTTTTATACCCTTATAAAGAATACGATCATTTTATATTAGATTTGGGTTTTTTTTTAAACTATTATATTAAAATTGTGTATATTGTCTTCTGTCGGAAGGGGCTGATGCTAGGTCTTATGGCTGTCACAATAATTATCAAACATTTTTTGGAAAAACGTTATTTTTGTTCGATGTTCCATTCCAAGATATGATAATTTCAAATGATTTCTGAATTGCGAAAATTTTCCACAAGGTCCTTCTAAGGACCTGCGATATTTTCAACGTTTATCTGAATAACCTAACAACCATATAAAAAGTTTATTATGTGATAATATTATATTTTTGGTTTTAGGGATTGGATATGCTGCTGCCGTAATGTCCTGTTGGATGAATGTTTATTACATTGTTATTCTGGCCTGGGCGGTATTTTATTTCTTTATGTCAATGAAAGCAGGTATGTTTTTACAGGAGAAGAAATTGAAAAAGAAACATTTTTAAATGTAATTAGCAGTCGCGATTTTAAAATGTTTATTCCTCCGTCAGTCGGTCCGTTTATGAGCTTCTAAACAACTATCTAAATGGATAATATATTATTTGTATACGTATTCTTTATTATATAGATGTTCCCTGGCGATCTTGTAACAATTGGTGGAATACCCTTAACTGTGTCAGTCAATATGAACGGAAAAACCTAAATTGTTGGGATAACATAATTAATGGAACCGCAAAAAAAGTTTGCACTGTAGCTGCTGCAAATATTACCTCTTCAGAACTTACAGATCCAGTTAAAGAGTTTTGGGAGTAAGTAGCAACATACCTAATATCGAGCTACTATGGCTGTCAAATAACAATACTTTTTTAAAATTTAATAATAATTACATTGTGACCTTTATGGTCGACACGTAATCGTGTCGGGAGCAAAGTTGAATGTTACAAGTCTATTATTTAACGCGAAAGACTACTACTATATTTCATAAAGTAAATAAATCAAAATATTTGTTTGTTTTTTGGGCCGCTTTAGGTTGAGTTTTTAGAAAATTTATTACAAGATTTACGTTTTTTCAGACGTCGCGCTCTACAAATATCGCATGGTATTGAAGAAATTGGTAATATTCGTTGGGAATTGGCCGGAACTTTGTTGCTTGTGTGGATTTTATGTTATTTTTGCATTTGGAAGGGTGTCAAGTGGACTGGGAAAGTTGTATATTTCACAGCTTTATTTCCTTACGTTTTGCTGACTGTCTTACTGATTCGGGGCATAACCTTGCCTGGTGCTTTTGAAGGTATAAAGTTTTATGTGATACCTAACTTTACCAAATTGGGACACTCAGAGGTTAGTATAAAAAAATTCCTAAATACATACTGATAATGATAACATTGTACAAATTTATTTAAGGTGTGGATTGATGCTGTCACTCAAATATTTTTCTCCTATGGATTGGGACTTGGTACTCTGGTGGCCTTGGGAAGTTACAACAAATTTACAAATAATGTTTATAAGTATGTTAATATTTTTGGAATATTTAAATATATATACATATAATACATAAATATTATTTTTCAGAGATGCTTTAATAGTGTGCACAGTTAATTCAAGCACAAGCATGTTTGCTGGCTTTGTAATATTTTCCGTAATTGGATTTATGGCTCACGAACAGCAGCGACCAGTGGCCGAAGTTGCAGCATCTGGTGCGCATAAAAAACTTACAAATTAATTTTGAAACTTTTAAAATATCGTTAACAAATGAATTAGGTCCTGGGCTTGCGTTTTTGGTTTATCCATCAGCGGTATTACAGTTACCGGGGTCACCCATGTGGTCTTGTTTGTTCTTTTTTATGCTTTTACTTATCGGCTTGGACTCTCAATTTTGTACAATGGAGGGTTTTATAACAGCAATTATCGATGAATGGCCACAATTATTGAGAAAACGAAAAGAAATATTTATTGCCGTTGTCTGTGCTCTAAGTTACTTGGTTGGATTAACCTGTATTACTCAGGTAAGTTTCGTAAGGTCCGATAAGATATATCGCTATATTGTCGATATTATATGGAATCAAAAACTGGTGCAAACTTCTGACTAACAATATAATATTATATATATAAGGTTATAAATATTTTATATTTAATTTAATTTGGTTCATTTATTTTCTCTAGGGCGGCATGTATATATTCCAAATATTGGATTCATATGCTGTTAGCGGCTTTTGCTTGCTGTGGCTCATATTTTTTGAATGTGTTTCTATATCATGGTGTTACGGCGTCGATCGTTTCTATGATGGTATCAAGGATATGATTGGTTATTATCCAACAGTTTGGTGGAAGTTCTGTTGGTGTGTCACCACACCAGCGATATGTGTGGTAGGTATTTTTGGTAACATTTTAAGTAATTTTAAAATTCTTGACCTTTATTTTTTTATAGGGCGTATTTTTCTTTAACATTGTGCAATGGACGCCTATAAAGTACTTGGATTATAGTTATCCGTGGTGGGCGCATGCTTTTGGTTGGTTTACAGCGTTATCATCGATGCTCTATATACCAGTTTATATGTTTTGGTTATGGAAACGTACGCCCGGTGACCTGAGTGAGGTAATATATCCTTAGAAATATGTTTTTGCCATAATTTATTTATTTATTTTAATTTCTTTATCGTAGAAAATCCGTGCTATTGTGCGGATAGATGAAGATGTGTCCCGTTTACGAGAGAAAATGCAACGGGAAGCGTATGCTAAGGAGATTGATTTCTCTTTATAAATATTTATTTATCATAAGTTAATTTATAGAAACGTTAAAATTACTAACTCGTTTAGCATTTTATATTCATGATAATCATAAATTGGTCAATTTATGTATACTTGTGTTGTCTCCTTGATATTTTTGGAATCAATTGTTTGCTGTTTTTGATCTTAATAGATTCTTTAAAAACACTTTCAACTAGTCTAAAAAATCAAGGGTTTTAAGTGTTTTTTATGGAGTACTTACTCAAAAAGTAGAACAACGTTGACACCATATCCAAAGTGATAAGAATATTCTGTTTGTAAACAAATTATTATCTACATGTGAGTAATTATATAATTATTTCGTCTGCATGTCTCCATTATACGTTCTTAACCGACCAAAGTCCTGTTTTCATCCATTAGTTAAGGCAAAAAAATTAAATCGAATCGACAAATTTTTAAAAATATAAGTCATTCTTGGAGTTGTTTAGTTATTTTATAAACTTTTGTAATAACTTAAAATAATTACTTAGAGATTATTTGAACTATAGAATAATGAGAAATCACAATTCAAATGTAATATACAAATATGTCATATTTACCTATATAATACATTATATGCTTATAGAGCTTCAGAGCAGAGAGAGCTTCTCTATTCTTAACATAAGAATGTCCCATTGTTGCTTTGTTGTGTCAAATAAAATAAGAATATTTAATTGCATTTCAATTTTTTTTAGCGGACAGGCCGACATATTTGTTTGAAATAGTTCAAACACCGTGCCTTGGTTTATTTGCGAAAAATATAGTGCACTAAGCCCAGACGTGGTCGGAGACAAAGCCATGACCTAACACTGTGTTAGGTCCATGCCTTAGTTTATTTGCGAAAAATATAGTGCACTAAGCCCAGACGTGGTCGGAGACAAAGCCTTGACTTTACACTGCTGTAAACACAAAATATAAAAAAAATAATTACGCTATCCTAAAAAACATTTAGTCGTGACATAAGGGCTTAGTACAAGTGACACAAAGGGCTTAAGACTCCCAAAGAGGCTAAGGCATCTGTATAAGGTTTTCCTGTGGCTAACAAGCAATTACTATGAATAATTATGAAATGGAGTGGGCGGCTTCTTCCTTGATAAGGCCGATTGTCGGTTGGGGGTTGTCGGTGGCCGTAGAGTTGGGCTGGATGGCTGTGGTGGCTGCTGGAAAATTCCGAATCCCAAGTCCAGAAAAAGAGAAGGTCGGCGAGATCACTTCACTGTGTAAACTTTATTGGCACAAACTTGAATAAAGACTAACTTACAAACTAAGGGTTGGAGATGGAGATTTCCGCTGGAAGACGGGAGCGGGAGAGACACTGCGAGGGCCGGTGAGTGGGAGTGCAAGCGGGAGTGCAAGCTCCGGTGCAGCGCTCGCTCCCACACTGCCGCTCAGAACTAAGCGCCCTTGTGGCTCGAACATTCTCCCCCCCCTTGCGTACGCAAAGCAGACTCCTTGCAGACTCCGGATACGATCCACCCGAAAACGGTGCTCTGTGCAACGGGCAGGCTATCTTCCAGTTTCAGGAACCCCGGTTAGATCAGCTTGGGGAACAAGTCTGAACCCAACGCGAGGGAAATGGTCGACGGGCGATGGAAGAGATCATCCGCGAGTTGGATGTCGTTAAATTTAGTGCGGATGCTGTCGCTCAGAGCCCGTACGGGCGTTCGAATATTAAGGCTGGGATCAAGCCTTAAGACGACCTCGAGCCGGAAGTCGCCCGTGCGGGATCGAAGTGTCGCCGTGCAGACCTCGTCCTTGCCTGCTTTCGTGATTGGCAGCCGATATGCCGCCGCCAACGACCGGTCGATGCTGCTGACCGCCATGCACGGGTCGATCATGGCCCCCATCTCGAAGGTCGCGTTCCCGGTGTCGAGCAACACACAGGCTGTCGGGAGGATGGGCACCGCCTTCCGCTGCAAATGCGCAGCCATTGTCGGAGATGGAGTGGGGCCGCCGTACGCGCCGGCTCCTTGGAGACGGGCTGACGCGCTGTGCGCTCAGGACGGGAACGAGACGATGATGGCCGCTCCTCATGCATGTGGAGTAACGTGTGGTTGTCACCTCCACACGAGACGATGACCATTATGACGAAATTGTTCTGCGAGGAAAGGAGAAGAAAAAAAAAGATGGTTTAGTACATGACCTCGCAGACGGAAATGTGTTACTGGCTGGAAATAGCAGGTTCCTTGCTCTTATAGGAAGAAGGATAACCATATGCACTGGCCGTTTTATTGTGCCGCGCCGTACGGACTTCAGCCACTCGAACTCGGCCGTCGGCTCCGGGGAAAACAGAAACAATTCTGTCGAGCCGCCATTCGTTCGAGGGAAAATTGTCCTCCTTGACTAACACCAGATCGTCAATTTGGATATTTCGGGTCGGAAATTGCCATTTATTGCGCTTGTGGAGCGCGATAAATTGCTTCTGTTGGGCCTTCAAAGGTTGCCAGCGATTGATTATCGACTTGGCTTCGCCTTTTATCTCGGGCTCAGCCGTGGAAAGCAACGGCCCTCCAATCAGGAAATGGCCAGGCGTGAGGGCTAGCAGATCGGAGGCATCTTCAGACATCGGGGAGAGGGGTCTGGAGTTGAGGCAAGCTTCAATCTTGGTAGAAGCGTCGCAAGTTCCTCAAACGTATACTTGCGGGTAGCCGTAGCTTTGTAGAAAAGAGTTTCGCCACTTATTCGCTTAATAACTGCTCTTTGGAAAGAATTACTCTGGTAGATGATCTAGGGGTCCGCTTGGATCCTAAACATTCGTTCTCTGAACATATTTCCTGTATGGTTAACAAAGCCAGAGGCATGCTTGGATTCATTAAGAGGTGGGCAAAGGAATTTGACTCTCCTTATGTAACGAAGACCCTTTTTACTTCGTTAGTTCGCCCCATATTGGAGTACGGTTCGTGTGTCTGGAGTCCTCAATTCGGAGTCCATAGTAACCGCATCGAATCTGTCCAAAAGAACTTTTTACTTTTTGCCCTCCGAGGCCTAGCCTGGGATGTTGACCTAAGATTGCCGTCTTATTCTAGTAGACTTCTTTTAATTAACTTACCTTCTCTAGCTAATCGTAGGACGATGCTCGGCGTCATTTTTTTACATAAACTAATACATGGTGATGTGGAGAGCCCTACCTACTAGGCCTTCTCAACTTCCATGTTCCCCGTTTAACATCTCGAACTTATATCCCTTTAGTAGTTAACTACTGTAGGCGAGAGTTTGAAGTGCATGAACCCGTTAGGGTTCCATGTACTGATTACAATCGTCTTTTTAACAGTATCGATGGCATTGAAAGCCTTCAAAGACTAAAGACTGTATTGCTTGTAGAATTAGCCAGAATTGTAACTTAATTTTTCCTCGTTCTATTATCTATTTTCTTTCTCTCGCGTCTATCTAGAACGCGTTCGTGCCGTACGTCACACGGTTGCGCCGGTCGGTTGGGCGGGAGGTGGGCGTGGAACCTCGCGCGAAAAAAAAAAAAAAAAGAAATTTTTCACCCCGGCTTCCCACAGACCCCCCATATGTGAAGCCCCGGGCGGGATGAAGCGCCATTCAAGTCCCTGATAGCTGTATACATCAGTCACAGACTCTTTGACGGATTGAAGGAAGTCCCGAGAAAGTAGAGAAGCTGCCCCCACAAATGTCTTGCCATTATCAGAATGGATCCGCTGAGGACAACCACGCCTAGCTACGAAACGAGCAAAGGCTGCCAGGAACTTTTCGGCGGTGAGATCGGATGTCGGCTCTAAATGGATAGCCCTTTTGGAAAAACACACAAATACACAGACATACCCCTTGGTTATGAGACACGCTCTCCCGGTATAGTTTTTAATCTCGAACAGCCCGGCATAATCAATGCCCGTATATGTAAAAGCCCTCGAGAAGGAGACTCTGTCCTTTGGAAGATCGCCCATCAGCTGAGTTTGCAGTCCCTTTGGTATCGATATCGAGGAACTCGCTATGAAGGAGGTGTTCGGCTGGAATGTATTTTAGGATGCTCGTGTGGTTTAAAGTCCAATTTCTCAAAGGGAAACCAGCAGAGCTAAGAGCTGCTTGTAGCTCTTGGATTGAAATTTGGGCCCCAGAACGTCATTGACGTACATATGTTGTTGAATAATGTGGCTGGCTTTTGGAAACGGCCTTTGGACATCCTCTGCTAGCTGCTGCAGCACTCGAATAGCGAGGAAAGGCGCACAGTTGACCCCGAAGGTAACTGTTTTCAATTCAAAGTCTCGGATATCACCCTCCTTATTTCGGAACAGGATTCTTTGAAAGGGTGTATGCTTCGGATGGACCCAGATCTGGCGGTACATCTTTGTAATGTCCGCGCTGAACACGTATTGAAAATATCGCCACTTCAGAATTTTAATGGTCAGATCGGATTGTAGTACTGGACCAGCATGAAGAATATCATTTAAGCTGGTTCCATTCGCAGATGGAATTGAAGCGTTAAATACAACGCGAAGCTTTGTGGTGGTACTGTCGGACTTGATTACCGCATGATGTGGAAGATAGCACTATGAGTCGATGGAACTTTGGTCATATGACCCAGATTCAGATACTCCTGAATCACGTTGTCATATTGCTCTTTTAAAGGAAAGTCTCTTTTCAAACGATTCTCGTTTCGAAGAAACTGAGCTAACGCAATGGACCTTAAATATCCTAAATCGGACCCAGAGTTTTCAGGATCGCAGAATGGGAAAGTAACCACGTACCTCCCGCTTGCGTCTCTCTTGGTAGTCTGGAGGAAGTTCCTTTCGCAATAGGAATCTGACTCTTTTACCATCTGGAATGGTTGATCCTCCACCTCCCAGAACTTGCTGAGAAGCGAGCCTAAGGAGTCTTCATTTCTGTGGTGTACTTGAGTCGTGAAGGATGCGACTCTGGTTGCCTTAGTATTGGAGATCGGAGTATTGGAGTGAGCCACAAATGTTTCTCCTAGTGCCCTGCATCTTCACAGACGGTAAAAGATCAGCTCCGATCAGTATATCGATTTGGGAACTTTAAAAGAAATTTGGGTCTGCCAATTGGAGATCGGGCAGGTCTTCTAAAAAATTTCTGGAAACTAGATGGGAGGGCAGTTTGCCCGCTAATTCCGGAAGGACGTAGGCTGCGGTATCTAATTGTAGACCCGGCTTAGTAGGGGAGCGGACTGCAAACTGCCAGAGTCTCGTTGACTCTGCCGAAACCGATTGGTTTAGCCCTGAGACTTGAGTATGAATTTTGCGGAACGGCAACTTAAGGAGGTTGAACATACGTTCGGAAATGAACGTCGCCTCAGATCCCGAGTCGAATAAAGCTCGGGCTCGGTAACTCGTGTCCACATGGCACACGTCAATAATTGCCGTGCTCAGCAGGACGGCTGTAGTGCCTGAGGCGAATTAATTCTGCACTGTTGAGGTGTTCGCGGATGCGTTGCGACTGGAGGGTCTCGCGGACGGTTGGGTAGAGGGCGAAGAGGCGGGAAAACTCGCGGTTCGAGCATTTGAGGAACTCGTGGTTGAGGAACTGGGGGAGCCACGATGCAGAAGAGTATGATGCCTCCCCTTACACGTGAAACAGCTGTGTGTGCTCGTGCAATTACGTAGCTGATGGCCTCTCGCGTAACAATTCAGGCATAGCTGCTTCTTTTTTATGTAGTCGGAACGCGCGTCGACAGACAGGTGGAGAAAGCGCGGGCACAATCTAATTGGATGGTTTTCCTTAGAGTCACACCCTTTTTGTTTGGTGGTGACCTTGGTCTCAAAGGATTGCAGTCTCTTCGGAACTGACTGAGTCGGCTTTATATCCTCGATAGCCTCCAGTGTCCGATACCTTTCGCTCAGGAAGGTGTTCATCTCCTCTGTTGTCAGAGGAGATATTGGAATGTGCTACTATGGCCTTGACCTCGCCACTAGTTTTGGTGAGGAGATGGAAAAGCTTCTCGACCGGTGTCAGCCTGGGGTTATTTACATAAACTGCCGTGAACAGGTCCCGGAAAGTGGGCCATCGGAGGTAGTCCCCATCGAAAACTTCGGTATCGCAGGGCGGTAGCCGGCAACCGGACGAAATATGCGGTTGAGAGGGAGGAACTTGAACTGCTTGATGCGTCACTCTTTCAAGCGTCTCGCTGATTTGTGCAGCACAGTTCTCATATACGGAAAAGCAATTGTCATACTTTGCCTGTAACAGAAGTAGGTTGCTGAGGGATCCTTCTTGGGCAATTAGATCAGAGCATATTTCATACTCTTTTTGACCTTATCCCTTATGGCATACTCAGCTACGCTCTCAGAAAACAAACGGCCCGTCGCCAAAAAATGGAGGAAACGAAAACTGTACCGCAGACTCGGTTTGAACCAAATAGCTGATATAGCTGGAAAAATAGCTAGAAAAAGTAGCTAAATGTAGCCGATAATCACGGAGAAGATAGCTGCTACGCTCCTTGGAAAGAAGAAAAAAAATATAAAAAAATAGCTGAATATAGCTAAAGGTTCCGAAAAAACTAGCTGGAAAATAGCTAAAAATCTGAATTAATGAGAAAAAAAAGCTGAATAGCTGAACACAAAATAAAGAAAATAGCCAAATCGTAGAACCGATGAAAAAAGGAACGACAAACCAACCGCCAGAAAAATACGAATATCAATGTCAAAAGAATTAAATAGCCAGAAAAAAATAAATGGCTTGAAACGATAGCCTAGGAGTCCAGCCGAATTCTTTGATTTCGATCTGAAATTCTCTGGCTAGATTGTTCGTAATTTAGGAACACAATCAAAGCGTAAACACTTTTGCGACACAAGAAAAAAAGCCAAAAAAAAACTAGCTAGAGAGACAAGGACAGAAAAACGTAGGAGAGGAGACCTGAGAAAAGGAGAAAGAGGTGAGTACTATCGTCAAACTATCGTACAAATATCGTACAAATATCGTTAAAATAGAAGGAAGAAGAGGAAAAGAGGGACAAGGACAGAAAAACGTAGGAGAGGAGACCTGAGAAAAGGAGAAAGAGGTGAGTACTATCGTCAAACTATCGTACAAATATCGTACAAATATCGTTAAAATAGAAGGAAGAAGAGGAAAAGAGAGACAAGGACAGAAAAACGTAGGAGAGGAGACCTGAGAAAAGGAGAAAGAGGTGAGTACTATCGTCAAACTATCGTACAAATATCGTACAAATATCGTTAAAATAGAAGGAAGAAGAGGAAAAGAGAGACAAGGACAGAAAAACGTAGGAGAGGAGACCTGAGAAAAGGAGAAAGAGGTGAGTACTATCGTCAAACTATCGTACAAATATCGTACAAATATCGTTAAAATAGAAGGAAGAAGAGGAAAAGAGAG
>VNJQ01007043.1:0-15760 GCA_008042515.1 Drosophila truncata | reverse complement strand
TATAATTTACAGAAATTGCTAAATAACCATTCATAATATTTGTGATTAGAAACGAAAACGTTAGGATGCTGCAATTGTATCGAAAAGCTGCTCGATTTAAATTATCAATGTTGACCTCTGTTGCATTGCCAACCAAACCGTTTCACGACTGGCTCCATTTGATATTGTGATTGCGGCGCACGAAATCGAGGCATACAAATGCAGTTTCTTGTTTTTCTTCAATAAATCTAATTTCCAACCATAGATAAACTTCGGCTCCGCCCGAAGTTAGCTTTCCTTTCTTGTTTTGATAAACTTCTGTATTGCAGTACTCAATTTAAAATTGTACTAAAATATGAATAACACTACATCGCCTACTATTGATTGAAAATGAGTAAATACATTATCTTTCCATGGACAGCGATAACCTTACCACTAAGGGGCATAAAAAATAGATGGTAGCCGATCCTCAGACTTACGAATATACCTAAAAAGAAGAAAGGAATTTAACTATGAAATTAAAAACTAAATTCTAAAATAATTAAAAATGGCCGCATCTCCAATTTGACGAAAATAAGTTGGAAAACAGCAGAGATATGATTTTTTCTATTCTTTCCCTTATTTGGCTACAGTTGTCCGATTTTTATGAAATTAAAATGGAAATTCTGAAAAATTAATTGGTGGCTATATCTCAAATTTGATAAAAAAAAATGTCGAGAACCAGCGGAGTTGTTTCTCTGAATGTTCCTATGGCAGGATATAGCCGTCCGATTTTTATGAAATTAAAATCGAAATTCTGAAATAATAATAAGTGGGAAAATTTTAAATATAATGAATATTGGTTTGTAGTACATGCTATGTATCAGAGATGGCGCTGTATGTATAAAAAATGATTTTCCCGCTTTCCTGTTGAAATTTTGTTCCTGCTCTTTGTTTGCTATAAACCTCACGAGACCTTCCCAACGAATGCAAAACCGTTGAAATCGGTTCGTGCGTTCTGGAGTTATAGCGTCAAAAAGGAAAACCCGACTTATTATTATACCCTTGCTGGGTATTATAATTTCAGTCAGAAGTTTTCAACGCAGTAAAGGAGGCATCTCCGACCCTATAAAGTATATATATTCTTGATCAGCATCAACTGCCGAGTCGATCTGTCCGTCGTCTGTCCGTCTGTCCGTCTGTCCGTCTGTCTGTCTGTCTGTCTGTCTGTCTGTCTGTCTGTCTGTCTGTTTGTCTGTCTGTCTTTAAAGCTATCTGAATGAAACTTTTCAGTTAGTCTTCTATATACTCTCACTCGTACATATGTCGGAACGGGCCGGATCGGACGACTACATCATATAGATTCCATAGGAACAATCGGTAAATTTTTCGACAAAAATTATAACTGTGTCAGTTTTTAATATATTTTTACCCATTTTGATATTTGCCCATTAATCATTATTCCAGAATTTCGATTTAAATTTCATGAAAATCGGACGACTATATCTTATAGCTGCCATAGGAACAATCAGAGAAATAATACAAAAAATCACAACATGGCTATTTCTCAACATATTTTCATCAAATTTGAGATTCGGCCAATTATTATTATTTTTTAATTTTGTTTTTAATTTTATAGTTCAATTGCAATCTGCAAGGGTATATAAACATCGGCGAACCGAAGTTAGCTCCCTTTCTTGTTAAATAGTAGATTTCAAAATCAAATATGTATATTGGAATGTTATCCCTTCCCCCATATCTTATATTCTCCACATATCTCGTATATCTACCAAATACTCGACTAATTGATTCTGCGTTACAATTGTCTGGGGTCTCCTGCAGTTGAGCGGAATGTCAATGCTAATAATAATCATGTAAATTGCTTCTGGAATTGAAATTGTGGCTGTGTCTGGAAGTGTTTTCATTTGGCTCGTGCCCGGCCCCCTCTTTAACCCGCGTGTGCGTATATTCGAGCATTTATAATCCATCAGTACACTAATGTCTTCCTGGTGACATTTATGGTTTGTCCATGTCACTAAACCCGTTCCCTTGCGGGACTCTGCTGTGCCTCTCGGCTGTTCCTTTGTGCGTAGGCTGCGACAATGCAATTCCGCTTGGCTCAGAAGTGAGCTGTGACTGCAAATATTTTCCCATGGTGCCAAAGCAATATTTTACACGCATACAGGTTTCCCGTTTTATTTTGCCCAGGTATTGCCAATAATGAAGCCTGTCAATGCCAAGGCACTTGAAAGTTTTCCTTTTTAATAGCTTGTTTAGCTTAATAGATTTACCCATCGTAAATATATTCATACATAGGTCTAGGATAATTGTGAATGAATTATTCGAACTTTCATTCACATCGCGTAAAATTTAGCATAAATGCCTACGCCTTTAAATTTATATTTATTTGGAGATAATAGAGATAGAAGTTTACAATCCTATACTTTTCATAGAAACCTAAGACTAAAAGTTGCTTTTTTCTGGTAAAGCAAAGGAATTAAATCAGAATTTTTGCGAATGGGCAAGAGGCCATTGGGATACGAGTTGCCAAATTCGCAAACGAACATCTACCTACTAGAATCTATCTTTAAAACCATTGCCTCCCTCCCCCCTAGCAGGTTGATTCAATCGAAATTTGTTCTACATTTTAATTCAAAGTCAGGCATTTAATATTGATTAATTTTCGCAGCCCTCACACTTTGCGGCAAGTCTGTGACTCTGCTTAATAGCTTTCGGCACAGAGTGTGTGTGTGTGTCTGCTCGATGGAGCGATGGAAAAGATACTCGATTTCAGGCGAAACGCACCGTAAATAAATATAAACATAAATCAGGGAGGAAGGAGAAGAACTGGCAGAGAGGTATGGAAGAAATTCATTGAAGACAACATTCCCAATTGACGGTAAATCACTCTATCGATGTGGCCCGCCAGATAAGAAGTGTTTCGTCTCGTTTTCGCACTTTTACAACTTGGAACCATCGAACAGGCTGGAGAAGAAGCATTCAGAAAAACAGTCCGAAGAGTGGAAAGGACACAAAGACGACGAGAAGCGAGCAGTGATATATCCAGGGAATGGGGCATGGAGAAAGGGACATAATCATGAAACATGCCAACTTGACGTCATCGCAATTTAAAGCTGAACTTGTGCCGAGCGGCGCTCTCGATACAGTAGAACCCCGAACAGGCCCCCAAAGTGTCGAAATCAAATCAAACCACCTGAGACTGAGACTGAATTGAGAACCCAGCCCATGCCCAACTCCCAACGCAATCGGACCCGAGACCCACCCAACTCTCAAGATGGTCTTCGACTAACTTGAAGAAATCAAATGACATACTTGGTCTGATTTTGGCTTGGGAACAGTGGGACAGATATATGGAAATGATTAGTAAAAATTACGTAAATCGAAGAAAACCTACCACAATTTTATTTTATTTTAAGAGTTTTAATGTTTCCGGTTTAAGTTTAAGTTTAAACTTACATACGTTTAACATGCTCTATCTATGCAAGCTCAAATGTTTTATTTGAATAAAATGTATATAAGTTATTGGCATCAATACTCATCTCGTTTTTATCATTGTTTCTTAGGAAAATGTTAACTGGCATTTGAAAAAAAAATTGGGAAACAAGATGTTATGTAAATGTATCTCAACATGTACCTAACAATTGTCAACAGTTGTCTTCATTTGTCAACATATTCTTGTGCTTTTTGATGTGTTTAATTAAAGTTTTTCATGAATTTTAACATAATAAAACAAAGTATGCCATTTCCACGTTCCTTTTAAGTTTATCAACACTGTTTTGAGTGCCAAGTATCACACAGTGGGTTACACTTGACTGTAATTTTGCTACTTGTTTTTGTATATCTTTGAAAGCATTAAAAATATCCCACTCACTTCGATCATTTCAATGATTAAAATAAGACATTATATTATAATGATTATACTCCGATTCCAAACACTTCTTACCCCAAGGAGATACTTTTTTTTCGCCTCACTGTGCCTTCAAGGAAAGCACACACCACAATGAAATAAGTGATTTATTGGCTGCGGCAGCGAATTGAAGCTGATGGCTAAGGACTGAGATGTGGAGCGTGAGCGGCAGTGGAAGAGGCATGTGGCTAGTAGCGAGTGAATAAGATGTGTCAGACCTGACTAAGTGCCAGACTGACGCCATGGCATCTGAGCCTGAGATGAGGGTAAAGGGAAGGAAATGTCCAAATGCTAAATGTGCAAAGTGGCTGGGAAGAAAGGATCCCAAGCCCGAAGGCGATCCGATCCAGAACGAAGTCGATGATAAGCGCGAAATAAAAGCAGAATGTCGTGAGAGGACACTGATATATCACACGCAACATTAAATCAAACCTGAGCAATGGCTGAACTCGCAGGATAGCGGACCGGAAAGGTAGTGGTCGAAATTCCTCTTATTTCTTTATTTTTTCTTCTTTTTCTGCTTAATTTCTGGGAACTGTCACTTTGACAATTTACTGGCCAAGACGACAGGGGAACGAAGCAGGACGAGTGAACGAAAGCATCCCCATAGTTGATTCCCACTTATCTGATGGATTCCTTGATACTGCCCTCACATGTTCTGCCGTACCGAACTTTCCGGGCTTCCCTTTCTCTCTTTTCCGTTTTGAATGCTCAGCAATCCTGCGGGGTGTTGGGCTGTAAAAGGGAGCAACGCACCCCCGAAAGAGTGAACGAGAGGATGAATAATATTTATGAGGATGAAATGTTCCCAAATGCGACATAAATATGTCCACAGCACCCGCACATGAGAAGAGTGCCAGCCAGAAGTGAGTTGAAATGCCAAGGCACCATCAGGGTTGCCCGACCATCATCTGTGGGAGGTGTATTGCTGGGAGGTTCTTAACGCAATGGAAAATTATAAAGGTTCAGCTAAAGTTGATGGTTGTTTTAAGAGGGTGAAGAGGTTCACATGTGCGGTAATTAAGAGCTGGATCCTCATAATTTGTGCTTTGGATTGAAACTTTATTATGGAAGTTGTGAGAAATACATTTGTTCTTAACTTGTACAGAATTCTTGTACATATAAAATCACCAAGACGTATGTACATTCATCCACTTTTTCCTTGCTTTTGAACCAATCAATCACATTTAGGGGTTGTAAATGATTGGCCATGATTTTAGAGAAACTACCCTTACAAGTTGATGGATTGCTGTCATTAGGGTTCAGGTCTTTGGATTTCACTTAAACCGAAAGAAAATGGATGAAACCAAACTGAGAAGTATCTAAAGGTTTCTATTGGCTACAGGACCAGAAGGGATAAACCAGTTTGTTGCCAAAGAGGAGATCTATTTTCATGTATCCCTTGTAATATTTTCTATAATCCTGATTACTTCTTAATTTTAATAGTTTCGCATTATATTTGTGGCATTTTAAATTATCCTAAGAGGTGATAACATTTAACAACATTTAAGTTTGCTAGTGAGGAAGATTGACTGTGTAGCTACTCGTTGCATCACCTATAAAATGTGTAGTAGATACAGACTGGATTCTTGAAAGCTAAACTTGCGTGAATGGAAGCCCGACATCCGTCCACGTTTACATATACGAGTATATGTTTGTAGATGTCTGTATGCCAACTCATTAGGCGAGCAAACGTAAATCATTTCCATATCGATTAAGAAATCCACCGAAAAAGGGGCCACCGCACGCAACTCAAGCGCTGGAGCTGGAGGACCATGGAGCACCGTGGAGCCCGTGGACCGACAGTGTGCACATCAATTAATGAACCTGTCGCACCTCGCGTAAATTTGTCGCCAGTCAGCGGGGCCTGCAAGTCACCGCGACCGTCGCGGATCGGAAGCCTTAATGCCGATCGCAGATTGAATTGACCTGCTTGTCAATCAAGTCCAATCATTTTGGCGGACATTGGAATTCGATTTAGCTTCGGCTCCAACTCTGGCTTCCACATGACTGGGCACACCTGTCATAATCAATCACAGCTCGGCCTGCGATTTGAATGCATCAATTATCATTTTGAGCTGGACCCGTGTGAACATTCTCCTGCAGTTTCCCATTGCCTGCACACCTCAGCCTCGATTGCCGGGCCCCTCGAGATCTAGGTTGTCACTATTGATGGACTCTGTCTCCAAAACAGGTCTCGAGAAATAAAATTTAAACCGGTTGGAGTGTAACAGATTGCACAAAGTTTACGCGAAGTAATTGATCTTAATCAAGGCAGTCAGTGAGTAGTGATGCAAGCGCATACATGACTTTACAAATTACCCAATTTTATAATCTAATGTTTACGGGTAGTATAACTAAATTGTTGATAATATAGAAAACGGAACTCAAATAATGCTATTTTTCAGCTTGTTAAATAATTTCAAGAAATTTTTCGCCATTAATTTTTAAGTTATAGAGGAACAGGAAAAATTAAGTTTTCTGATTCTGAAATGCTGAAAATGAAAATACCTTTATGTATTATATTAATAATAGAAATGATATAAACTTACTATATTAAAAATCTTTACATTTATAAAAATGATATAATAAGAAAAATGTGTAATTAAAACTTAATATTAAAGAATGGATCAAGATTATAAGAGAAATAATGAAAACAATCAGTTAAGTTTTCCAAAAATTGTTCATTGTTTTTTCTTAAAAATGCAAAAATATGTATATATATGTATATGTATATATATTATTCAAATAAAATGTTGTCCCGTTGAATGCAATGGATATTGATAAAACTTTTATAAATCCACAACTTCTGCTTGCTTTCAAAAGTTTACAATACAAATAACAGAAAGAAACAGATTAAATCACCACAAATAATTAAATAAATAAGAAAAAAATATTTCTATGAACATAAATACATAAAAAATGTAATATGAATTTCTCATCGCTTCATTTAAAAGTTTTAGTTGGTTTTCGTGAACTTCTGAGGATATAAAACGAAATTATAAAAACTTATTTTGGCATTGGCTTGAACGATTTGCCCTCTTGCTGCAGACTGTGAGCTAACTTGACTTCTTTATCTGCACAATATCGCGTTCATTTTAACTTTATTTATTTTATAAACACTAAAGTAGAATTTTGTATGTATCTACATATAAAAGAAAATAAATAATAACAATAAACCATTTTGGTTTTTCGATATATTCTTAAAACCACAATTATTAATGAAAAACTAAAATGTTATTATTATGAGCAAGGATAGGTTTTGGCCGACTAAAGTGGTTTTTCAGAGTTTTGTAAAATTTCTCGAATCAATAAAGCTTAATGAATGAATTTTAGAATTGTATGTATCTGTTCTTATAATACAACTATATGTGAGAACCTATCAAATACGGACAAAATTTCAATGAAATACATTTCCTTCGACCGACTGAACTTGAGACAAACTGCTCCAGATTTCGCGCGATTCATGCAGTTCTTTGACATTTCCCTGCTAACTGTTCTTTCCCTTGCGGGTTGACAAGAAATTTATATTAATTTATTACAGTTCAGCTGACAGAGAATTAAGCGGCAGACAATTTATGGCATTGTTTGCAGCGTATTAAGCGGGCAACAGCAGGGAGTGGGGGAGTGACAGCGTTTATATAAATATGCATATTGAGCTTGGCGTCGTTTTCTTTCCGTCTCATCAATCGCGTAACGCGAGCGAATTCCATTATTTAGCAGATATACATACATATATATTCACACATATATCAGTCAAGATCAGATCTATCTGACGATACAAGGACAAGTGCTACCCAATGACAGGAAAGGGGGCAGCGCGAGGAGACAATCCCAGCGACAGCCACATTTTGTCGCGACAGTTTCTTCTTTTCGGCAGCGACGGCAAATGTCGGCAACTGTTGGCATTCGTCCCGCTCCTGCTCCCTCTCGCTGCGAAAAAGTTGTCGCCTGATTTGGGTACAGTCAAACGCCACTCAAAGGCACAGCACACACAACACCACACGCTCTGCCGCACTCGCTCTCGCTCTGGCAGCGTCATCATCATTAGCAAAAGAGCTGTTGGCAGCCTTGTCGCAGCCTCCGCTGTCAAAAGTTGATTTACCGTTTTAATTTTAAGTTAAAAACCTGTCAAAAATAAATCATTCAATCCGCTCGTCTCCACTCGTCGGTTTCTCTTTTGTCTAGCTCTCGCATTTGTTTGCTTCTCACTCGCTCCTCTACCTCCCCCCTCGGCCTGCCACTACCTCCCCCCTCGCGTATTTACGCACAGACATGGACAGTGACCCAGTTGCCAAAACTCTGTGCGAGTCAGCAAGAGGCTGCTCTCTTCGCTGCTCGGAGTGCATTAAGGCGGAAGCTTGTGGGGACCGAAGGAGGTACGAGGGTCTTTGGAGAATGAGTTGCAGAGTATTCTCATTCATAAATCGACCGAATGGCCTCCTCTGTAATTGATGTCCTAGACGAGTCTGACAGTTTTTAATTATGCCACTAATTCTACGTCTACGTCTGCGAATGTGGGGAGTGAAGAGATTCCGTCGAACAGGGAGTTCCGGCATTGAGATCGTTGCGAGAAAAATTATAATTCTGTTTAATATATTGGATTGTGCCAAAGAATCGCCTTATTATTATAGGTTTAAAAGGCTTTAAATAAAATCGTTAAAAAATACAATACATACTTTATCAGATATTATTTCGATACCATTGCAAAAGTTGCTAATATAATAACAAAATATTATTATCAAATCTTATGGGTGCTAATAATTTTATTAGTGACACACGCGACAAGAATTTATTTAGCATCCTACTATTCCTAGGTAGGATGATAGGCTTTGGATCAGTATATATTTCAGAGCAACACCATACCTTTCCCAAAATAGACTAGAATGATAGATCCAAAAATCGTAATCGAGAGCTGCGAATAGCTCACGCTGACCCGAGACAAATTAGCCATAAATTTGCATAAGCATACACAAACCCCGATACCCCAAGAGACTAAGAGTAATTCCATGGCAGGCGAGCCATAGGAAATAATCTTAATATGAAATCAATAGTCACGATATGGGTATTTGCTATATGTAACCGAATAGACTGGGGGCCAAATTGGACCAGGGGTACTGGTACTTAGGTGATCTTTTAACACCGGGCAATGGGAGATGGGAGATTTCGAGGTGAATGTGAAGAGACAAGCAGAGACATCCAACAACCGAAGAACCGCGAGCAACGACAACGACGACGACAACAATCGAAAAATGAACGACCAGCCGAGGTAAATAAATCAAACTGATTTATTGGCATCGACGACTGAGGAGCCCCAAGTCACTCGAGGAGTCCGACGAGCCCCGCAACAATGACAGTACGTTTAAAAGGGGTGCCAATGTGGTGGGAAGACCAAGCGTGACAAATCAGCGGACAGGAGACGAGCAGCCACAGCTGCAGGATGCACTTGGCCAATTGGCTTAGCGGAGAAACGATGACTTATCATGTTGATGTGACCTGGCAGGTGACTGACAAGACACAGTTGAGGGTATAATTGACCTTACAAATAGGGAGTTATTAAAGGAGACTTAGTTAATACCGTTTCTGGGTGGAGTTTGCAATTAAGTTTAATTACTTACATTCATTAGAAAATGATTTTTTATGTATTTGTATTAGGATATCCACTCTTGTAATTGTATTAATCACACCACCTAATTAAAGGCATTTACCAAAAATTTCACAAGAGGATTTGCCGCCAAGCAATCGTCTAAACTTCCTCTGGGTAAATTATTACGCTTGCCTAACCTTTTCTCAATCAAAATGCTTCCAGACCCCCAGCTCTTATCTAATGCCTTTCTTGTCCTTGTTGTTGCTGCATTTATGGGAAAATCATGAGGTCTCCAGCTGCACTTGCTCAAAAGCCAGGCAGGTTTTCAGCAAATTGTGTGTCTGCACTGGGCTCCCAAAGAGCCAGGGTCCCACCCATGGCCAGGGAGTGATATTTGGCAACGGCATAGCCGGGTCCACGAGTCGAGAAGGGGGCGTGTCATTGGTGCATCCGTGATTTGGTAGTCGAGCATTTCGGTTTTGGCATTTATGTGTGCCACTAAATCTTGCTCACTCACTCAAATGTGTTTCTGTGCTGGTCGTCGGGTCTGGACGGTCTGGTCTGGTCTGGTCTGGTTTTTCGGTCCGTGCCGAAATTAGCTTATAAACCGAGCTAAACTTTGAGGGCCGGGCCTCCCATTCCCAATGGCACACGCATAAATTCACCCGCAACCCCACAGCCCACAGACCCACAACCCTGGCCAAAAAATCAAAATCGAGTGCAACGTTTTACCAACTCAATCACCGGAGTGAAGCCAGGCTGGGTGAGAGTGGTCCCCATGGCTCTGGTAATTATTTTGTGACGCCAAATGGGAGGCTAACCGGCAGGACCTGCATCCTCGAACCCCCGGTGGCATTGCTAGGCCCAGTACTTTGACCGGGCAATCGAGTTTTTGGTGCAGCTGATGCCGCCGCAGTCGGCTCGTAAATATGCACGCATGTCCAGGCCCATGTTCAATGGGTGGCTGGGCCAGTTTCGGGTAGGTTTGTCCACTTGTCTGCTGGCCTACTCGCCGAGATGGGATGGGGAGTTGAGGAGGGCAGACCGTACCGGGTGCAGCTATTTATGCGCTTTATGCATCGTGCGTGCCCTGCCCATTCGGGTGCCGTTGTGAAATCTGTGCGCCAGATAAATTCCAGGCCCAAAAGGTTCATGAAAATGCAATTTTATTTTCTAAACACAGACGCACATTCCAACACATGCCGCCCACAGGATACCAGACATCAGAAAGTCCCTTCCTGCCAGGGAGTCGGAGTCGGAGTCGGAGTCCGATTGGATTGGGTTGGTTGGTCGGTCGGACGAGTGGTTGGGTTGACCAACGTCGCCGTTGTCCAATCGACTATGAAATGATGCGTTTTAGGCCAGGACGACTAATCGGGAAAGTTGGTTTGGTATTGGGAACAGTGGATATTATCAGAGATTCTTTGAAGCTTTAACATGGAAAATGTCACTTGATGAGAAATGGAGTAAAATGTATAAAATGTCATTATATTCATAAGAAAAATACATTTATTGCACATAATTCACATATATTTACACAGATACCATATTGCTTAAATTGAAAAATAAACCATTAATCCAGTGCTTCACTTTCTTCTAGAACTTGGACCATTGTACTCGATTTTCTGTTCAACCCATAGAGTCACCAATGGCGAACATTGCACACGGGCAGTTTTTATGCTGGCTAGCACGCAACACGATTGACGATTGGAAGCATCCTGCGAGTCCCACCACACTCACGGAATAGCCCCCGTACTCGGCTGGTCGGCATGCTGGTGTTTTGCAGGTCTTCTAAATATTGGCAATCAATGACAGTCACTTGTCCAGCGAAATTAGATTTACTCCACGGAAAATGTTACGGCTTTTTACGGAGGAAGCAGGAAGCCAGGACACAGGAGGCAGGATGAGGCAATCCCCATATGGAGCAGCTGGAACAACTGCAGAACGCTTCGCCCATAATTTCGTCCTCGTCCTCAGTGTAGTTGCAATATTTGCGAATTCAATTCGATTGGCTTGCTCGATGCTTGCAGAATATCAAGGGAGAGAAAAAGGATACTTTCTGCTTCGGGGAATCGAAATTGAATTTGAATTGAAGCCAACCAGCGAAAAACAAAGATGACTCCATTTAATTTTGCCAGCACAAATTCCTTTGTCATGATTTCTGGTTAGTTTGAAAATGGACTGAGAAAATTGTATAAATGATTGGAAATATCTTATTAAGCTAGGTAGAGCCGCAAGCCATCCTTTGAAGATGATAAATTTAAAAATAAAAAACAGTAATCAAAATGGTGCGATATAATTTTCTGTTGCACTTAGTTTGTTCTCATGTCTACATTTTATTAATATTATTATTATTATTTGTTAATTGTTCATAAGAAATGTACCTTACGGAACCTGAGTATTCAATGTAATCAATTTGTAACAGTTAAATTTTCCAGAAATTTCGATAACTGGAAATTTAAAATAATCTTTTTAAATATTGTGTTGCTATCTTAGCATACGAAGCGCCCTTTCTTTTTATAACACATAAATAGGTGTTAAAAAAAAGCATTTTCTTGATTTATTTATTTATTTATTGTACTCTGTACTCCAAAAGCTACAAACTTAAGGTACAGTCGGGTATCGGCCATAGCAGCGGTGACTTTCGGCCGGAATGGGTGTTACATGTTTGCTTAAATACTTATAGGTTTTTACAAATAAATTAACAAGTTATTTACAAAAAAAATGTTTACAAATTATTCTTGATTTATGTTTAAAATAATTAACAAGGAACGGCGCCTCCCGTAGAAGTCCGTCAAAAGTAAATAATTTAAGTTAATTTTTCTTCCTTGTTTTAAGCTAACATTTTTAATGGTTCGGTAACAGGCGCTAACTGAAGTCTGTCCATTTACCCCTGTTCTTGTCCCTTTCCCCAACTTTTTCACCATTTTATCAGCGAGCTCCAAAGGCCTGTTGTGCTTCGGCGTGTGCGAGCCCCATTTAAAATCACTTTGCGGCTTCGCCCTCGCCTCATGTTATGCATAAATAAACGATATATGACGGGATGGAGGCTCGGCCCTCCTTACCCCTGTGGTGGCACCTTTGGCCTCTTCAAAGGGCAGCACACTGCGTCCACGTCGCTTGCTTATCCTTTTGGGCTGACGCTCAGCGCTGATTGATGGCAACTTTCGGCGCTTGCCAAAGACTAAGTGGCCTGACGTTCTCCTGCCGAGATAACTTTATTGCTGTTGGCTGTTACTGCGGCCTGTGCTGAGTTATGACGTGTTAATAATGGCGAATAAACACCCAAAGTTTGGGCGTCACCTGGTTGAATTTAAATGACGGATACAGAGGCCGAAACTTGAAATATAAAAGACACAGCGTGGGGCTATGCTACTGGGGAATTGTTAGTAAATGCTTTATCTTACAAGGATGCAGAACAAATTTAGAATTAGTAACAATCGATGAAAAATAATAATATGTAAAATGACAAGGGATTAAAATCAAACGAACACTTTTAGATCGATGTTATTCCACGTTATGTATTTTATTAGGTGGGAAATGACTCATTTACTGCATCTGCAAACTTCTGACAAAAGCGTTGATAGTTTTATGGTATTTTTTTTATTTCTCATTCTTTCGTATGCCAGATATTTAATACACTTTTTTGATACATTTTCTAGTTTAATAGAAATAAGAATTTTTGTATATATAATGGAGACTCTATAGTTTCTTTAACGAATAGTTTTTTAGAAATGAACTGATGGAGGAGCAGATAAAAATGGTTAGACACACCTACCTGATAGCGCTGAAAAAAGCTGCAGAAAGATTGCTATTAGATTGCAAAGGTTACTTTACTTATATAAAATAGTAAGAAGCTTACGAAAGACTAACATATACAGAAATATATTTCTTCTGAAAATAAAGCTCTAAAATATTTATATATCTTTGTATCCTTTAATTTTTAGCCAATTTCCATAATAACTTTCGCATGCCGCAATAGCAATAGCCTGGGGCGAGTGAAATTCCATAGACTCTCATGGGAGGAGCCGGTCCACGCCCACAAGTTCCTC
Organism: Drosophila truncata; assembly: GCA_008042515.1. NCBI lineage: Eukaryota > Metazoa > Arthropoda > Insecta > Diptera > Drosophilidae > Drosophila > Drosophila truncata. The sequence continues at coordinate 2,235 of VNJQ01007043.1, read as the reverse complement.
CGCCACTCACGCGCAGAGGTCATGGAAGCACTTCCAAGTGATCAAAGACTCCAGTTAAACCTATCGTGCCGTTGGAGGCTATCAAAATATTTGAATCGTGGATTATATTGTGCTGGGCTGCTCATCGGGGCTGCCGAAAAGTTGCAAAGATTTATGAACGTAATAATTACAAATTTGCTAATTGATTTATTGTCGAGTGCATAAACACCTTTCGCTTAATTTATGCCACTGCCGTCTGAGCGGGGATGTGCCTTTCGTTCGTATGGCTTGTTTTGTATGGCTTGTATTTTCTTTAAATACCTGTTCGGAGTCAGGGAATTTATGCACTAGAGGAGCAACCTGTGAGCCGAAGCAATCAGGCCGGGCATCGAACATCGAACATTGGGCGCGCTTTTCGGGATGGGATGATGTACGACGAATGCCCTGCAACAGCCAAACTTATGTATAGCCACATATGTATGTATGTGTGCTGGCAGACATGTACGGATACTCAAACCGTTCATTATAAAGGAGTCAGGTCGTCAGGTGAGCTGAAAAAGAGAGGCCGACAACCGCAGGCAATCACAGGCAAGAGGCAACGCAAATTAATTATTAATCAACGGAATGAACCGATGCAGCTCCGGGGAGGCGGAGGGGGAGATCATTCCACGGAGGTGGAGTCTACCAGCCCACCACAGCCCCTTGCCGCGTGATCAGCGATCTGCGATCCCCGGGTCGGGAGAGTGATTTATGCTCGCGATCTCCGCTCCCAAAGCTAACGAATCCCAGGCCCTGGCCCTGGTACTGGTCCAAGCCCATGCCCAAAACCTCAAAACCCAAGCTCAAACTCAAGCTCAAATCCAAGCCAAAACTGACGATGCTGCTGCCAAGATGGTCGATGCACGCGTTGACGACGGCGATGCGATGTCCAACACCGAGAGCCAGAAGAAGACGAGGTCCACTCGGAGGCTTCATGCAATGCAATCAAGCCCTGCCAACACTCAACGAAGGATCGCTTACATATCCATGCAGGGTCAACAGTGAGCTTCGTTTCCAGCTTCGAGCTCTATTTGACCTACAGTAAACATGGAAAGTACTGCAGGAAAAAAGGACATAATATTTTTATTTTGTATTTTTATTTTATTTCCATATATTAACTTATATGCTATCTCTAGATTGCAACAACAAATAATGTGTTGCTTTTTGCGGCGTACATAAAGATAGTTTGCTTGCAGACTTAATGCGACAGTGATAGGTGTAGTTTTGTTTCTAACTGCACTCTCTTCCCCTTTGTATCTCGTGCACACGCCTGATTTAATAAAAAACTACAAATAGAAAATAAAATTTTTTTTATAAAAAATAATTAAAATAGAATCCGACGTAGATTTAAGGTTTTATTATTTTTGCTTCAATGTTTAATACAACATTAATATGGGAAACTCTAAAAGGACTTTCTCTATTAAAAAAAAAAATTTGTAAATACTAACATATTTTATTATAAACTCATTCAGAGTATAAACCTTTAAGTAAGTTGAAGTATACCTACTTAAAGTGTAATTTTAACATTACTTCTTAAAAAAGATTAGAATTCATACTTCACACAATTAAAAGTCGAAATATTCTTGATTTGATCAGGACTCGTTTTTAACTCTTTACAATTTATATTCCCACCATTCGTGCGACAGAAAAGTTATAACTTAAAAGATAGGCTACAGAAGCGATTCAAAACTACAATTAAGACAATTAAGTTATCTTAGAAACCGATTCACAGATAAATTTTAATCAATAATATATACCTATCGGAATACAGCTTCTGCTCAAAGTTAATATACCTTAAATCTATTGGAAAAGCATCGAGTGCACAAGGCTGAACGAGGCTTCCAGGGAGACGCGGTCCACCGGGGCACTTTTGGGTTCCACCCATATCAGTCAGCCCCCAAGTACGTCAGTCAGTCAGCGAATCCTAAAGAATGAACGAATGTTGTCCGTCGGTCCGTTTGTTCGCGACTCTGGCCAGGAGGTGGTCGGTCTGTCGTCCGTCTGGCTGTCCACATGCACATGCAATGGCCCTGGCCTCGCCTCCTCTTTGGACTTTTGATTCTTGGTTCTGGGACTGGATCGGCATGCGATGCCCAAGCCCGGGTATTGAAAGTGTGACGGGGGAGGGACGGGGATTGGAGCTGAGAGGACTTCGAGTGCAGACACCGGGCGAATCAAAAATGCCAGAATTGAAATCGCATTTTAAATCATCTCCCA
>VNJQ01007030.1:91693-197498 GCA_008042515.1 Drosophila truncata | reverse complement strand
ATATGATTCAATTTGGAAAATATAATTTACAGAATATTCTGCAAGGGTATATAAACTTCGGCTCCGCCCGAAGTTAGCTTTCCTTTCTTGTTTTAGAAAGAGTTCATATTTCAAAATGTAATTATTTATTATTTAACAAAAATAAGAATTAAGCTGGGTAAATACATTTAAATACTTATAAATATTACAAAAATCAAAAGATTCATTTTAAAAGAGTGTTATTTATTTTCTGATATATAATTTAACCTAAGCTTTATTAGGTTATTCTATTTCTGAGTTTATTTAATGTGGAATATGAAATATTTCCTTTTAAATTACAATTCTAACAGGTATTATAAAATTAAGCCCTTGAATTTTATTGACTTACGAATTCTGTTAATGACAGCTGCTTGGGTATATGTTAATTTTAAGAAGGTTAATGGTGCTTTTTATATCCACAGAAATATTCTTTGATAAATAAAAGACGCTCTCCCGCTTAACAACCTTTAGTTGGGGAACACAAACACACAATGCCAACAAATGAATGGAGAACAAATCCATTGATATCTGCATTATGCCATGTCAAATTGGGTGCTTATGCTCCAAAATGCGCACTCACACCCAAACAGTGAGTGTAATTCAAATTCAATCAAATCTAAAATTCATATTTACCGATTGTTCGCTTGTCGATTGCCATATTATGCGCCCAGAATTGATACTTCCAGCTTCTCCGATGGCTTACGCGATGGCTTCTTTGAATTATGCAGGCAGCATTTATGGCGGGGAGTGATAAACTCGCTAAAGAATTAGTGCAAAAGTTGGTAGGCGGGCTAACGCTGATGTTTCTCTTTAAAACCACCGCCGCCGGCTCCGCTGACCCCAGAATGTGTAATGAGGTCAAACCGTGGGTGGAATAAATCAGCTGGGGGCCCATCGTAAATTCCGGGACAGTGGCCAAAGATAATTAATATTTTCCATATCGCTATTGTGCGATTTAATACTTTGTTTGAGTTCTTGAAAAGTGAGACTGGGCCGCACAATGGCCAGCTGGGGACTGCATGCAGGCGGCGCAGGACTTGGGAATAAATCAAGTTGGGGTCCGAGACCCAGACCGAGACCGAGACCGAGGCCAGGAATAAAAATCAGCGTCGACATGCAGGCCACATCTTCAGCGTTGGCGTTGGGCCCAAGGGGCGTATACGCAACCACATGCGAATCCCACTCCGAGGCGGAATCCGAGTGCCAGTCTCAATCAAACAAAGAGCTGTGTGCAGCCTGCTTAAATGGCCAAAGTAAGGGGCTCCAGCGATTGTCCAGGCTCGGTTAGCAGCTTTTCCCTCTTCCATGGAAAAGCTTCCAACCCATATACAAACAATGGCAACGGGGGCCAGGCTGGCTTAATGAGTGTAAGCCACAAAATCAACGAGTTAAATCGTGTAAAGAATGAAGCTGAACCCTGGAACAGCCTGCATTGCACCCAGAGAATTTTTGAAAATTTTTATTTATGCAGAGAGGAATATAAATTCCATTTTAATATAAGTATAGATTTATTTTTATATTTAGATGTATTTCCTATCGGAATTCTTAGATATATAAAAAATAAAATATTTTAAATACAAAGTCAGTTTATTTTTCATGTTAAGAAGCTTATTTCTAAAAGCTTCTTCCCTTTAAAAATGTCTTAAAAAATTAATACTGTATTAATATTAATATTCAATAGAATTAAATCGGTTCTCCAACTATCTTAGACATGTCAGTGTAATTTCATTCCTTTAATTTCGTTTTTTAATTAACCGCACTCTTTTACGTTACTGTCAGAGTCCTTTCAAAATGATGAAGCTGCTTCGCCCCCAAAATTGGGTTCAAGCAAAGGCAAACAGAAGTTAATTACACCAGCTATATGTATATGCCGGCGGGTGACTTGGCTACGAGAGATTCTTTCAGTGCTGCGTATATCGTGCACTGCAGTTCGTCCTGTATCCGTGCTGCACATTTATCAAATTCTAATATGCCAACCCGACCCACAACCGCCAGCTGTCGACGTCCTGCGGAATGGATGTGTGCCTTCCTGCTTACAAATGCCGCATGAAAGAGGAGCCTCTCTGGACTCCGTGCTCCCGACTCCTGACCAACAATGAGAGACGCCGCAAAGTATGCAGCAGCATGAGCTCAAAAACATTGCTTCATCAATTTGGGCTCAAAGGAGGTCCAAGCTGAACAATGTGGCTATGATTCCGGACCAGCACAGCACAGAGCGGCATAGAACAGCCCAAGGGGACAAATCAATGTGGGTAAATAATTTGTGAACGAGGCTCCGACAAGGGCCCAGTGATTGATTCGATAAATAAATTTACAGGACAGCAAATCGAATTCTAATTTGACTCGAAAAGGTGCAAATATGGACATGAATTCGATGCACTTTGAGTTTAATTGCCGCAAATACTTCAACTTGCATGCCTATTAAAATGTTTGTGCAAATTAAATGTCCTCTTTCGGGGGAAATGCAAATAATAACCGACCCAAAAGGGTTGACATTGCCAGAAACATCGGTCTCGGCTCGTTTGCGGTCTGCGGCTGCTGATTTACGACGACAGTCTGTCATAATGTGGCGTCGCAGGGTCTTTGTAATGCAATGCAATGCAATGCAACTGAAACTGAAACTGACAGTCGGGGCAGGAAAGAAAATCAATTTGTCAATAGCAATCAATGCGAATTTAAAGGACTAAAGCGCCCAACAAAACTGTTAAACTTTTAATTCCATTTGGACAGCGGGGGCCGGCGAATAAATCAAAGTCAGCCAAGGGTCGCGTCGCCCTGTCCCACTCTGAATTAAAAGTACCAGCCAGCGGAGCAACAAACAAACAAACAATCCGGCGAATGGCCAAACAAACATACAGCATGGCAAAAGTTTTCAATTTCGCTACAGTTGCGGCCGTGATTTAAGTGCCACGACGGCTGCGACACACGCCAACCAGTCGGGCAAATATATGCGTTCCGATTCGAGTCTCGTTCTCGACCCGCAAACAAATGCCTTAAATAAAAAATAGCCGGTACGACAAAGAGTTTCGGCTATATGATATCTGAATTTCTTTGTGTGGGCAAAAATGATTGTATTTCTGAAATATTTTTCACTAATACGAATTTCGTTTGCTGGAAGCTGGGGAGAAAAAATATGGCTTTATGAGATTTCATATCAGTGGTGCCTGAGGCACAGACTAGCAAGTCTAAAAATGATTTTGTATGATAGTAACAGCTCGTTAAAATAGAAAATTGATGGCTTTTTTGGCGTTTTTTGAAATTGAAAACTACTGTTTTATTCAATGCAATTTCTGGCATTCACTGAAAACTTCAGGGTGGAAAATATTCATGGTTTTACTTAGACAATATCATACATACATCGGATTAAATTTATAAAAAAAACTTGAAATTTAACGATCAAAATCAATGTCAGTTTGTGACATACAAATACTGCATACCCTTATTCTGTTTAAGTACAGGATATACAGTTGGTGGTAGAAGGAGTCCCATCAATTCCCATTGGCAGCCATAATTTGAGCAATCATTTAGACATAACGTAAATACAAATGCATTTTGTCTAAATTGTTTGCTACAATATGAGTGTGTGTGTGCATTCAATTGAAATTAAATGCAATTGTTTCTTTATTGCCAATCCCGTGCACCCTGACACTCGCTCACGCCCCATCCGAGGCCAGCCCTGCCAGTCGAGCGTGCGATAAACAATACCACATGCATTTTTAAAAATTGCCTGTATTTGAGATTAACGACATCGGCCGTATTTATAGGCAAAATTTTGATACGCTGCCAGGAACAACACTTGGCCAGCTACTTCGGTGAGGTCACTCCGGGCGAATGCTCGGATATGCATGCTTTTGTGTCGGTCGGTGTCTCGCCAACGAAAAAGCACTTCGACAGTGGGTTCGAGTACATCGAAAAGCTCTTAATGGATTTAATGCATAAATAAAAAATAAATATTAAAATTAAAGACAACGACAGAAAGTGAAAGCCCCGAATTGGGACTCGATATATAATGTTATCCCAGGATCTGTTACCATTTTGTTTGATGAAAAAAGTCCTTTCATTGGCATATGGATGCGTTATCACTTCCGCTGTGACGAATCTCGTTAAGTCGAAATGAATATTGGAATTCGTTATTCAACGAAAACTCTTACCTCTCAAAGGCCCTTGTTTGTGCCAGTTTTCAATGGGAAAGTCCACAGTGCCTCTGTGTGAATATTTATTTGTTTTTGTGTCTCGCGTTGCACTCGACGTGCAGCATAAAAAAATAAATCGAGCGAACTAGAGGCGTTGCGGAAAAAAGACAACAAATCGGGGTGGAACATGTTTCATAAATCTTATCCGCGATTGAGCACAGCTCCCTAACAGCCTTCGAACGAATTTTTGTTGTCGACTTTTTGGCCAGCGTGCTCCGTGGCGGTTATTTTTTGGACGATTTCATCCTGCGCGATGGCTGCGAGGAGGGCTTCTTGGGATGCGGATATTGCAAAGCCTGTGTGGAATATTCTTGCGCCCTTGATTTGTAGCCCGGCATGGAGCTTGTCTTCTTCAACTTTTGGTATCCGTACGATCCGCCGCCCAAGCGTGACTCCGAGCACGGGCCGGCGGAGAGGAGGGACCTGGACTCCTTACACGGCGGATCGCAAGGCGGTGCCTCCAAATCGACGCAAATCGGCTTCAGGTTTTCGGCCGTAGACAGACCCAATAAGCTGTCATCGGATCGCTTTCTGCGGCAAGATTCGATCACAATTCGCACGGCAAGGAACATGGCGATCAAAACCGCGAACAGTACAAGAATGAGCACGCTCCAACGGCAGAAGGTCCACAAGGGCCACCCGTCCTTTGACTGCGCTTGGAGACGCCCATCCACCTGAATGGCCACCTCCTTGCGAACTCTGTAGCAGTCGAAGGCAGACATGGTGCTGACCCATGTCTTGTACGGAGCGGGCAACTCGTCTGGCCACCAGCTATCCCAGAGTGACGCCTGCTCCCCGAATGGCAGCAGGGAGCGGCAGTGGGAGCTAACGTCGTTTATCCATATCTGGCACTCCGGGCTGTCCAGGTTCAGTCTGCAGGCAGGATTCATTCTCGTTCAGTAGGGAAATGTATAGTTGTTTCTGCTTTTGATTTTTCCACATTTGGCTTTGCCTGCTCATGTATAATGAATTTCCATTTAGTTTGGGCTGAATTGAACTTAGGCAACTGGTGCTTTTTGTATACCTGACAGCTCATAGGTATCTTATGTTGAGCGGCCTTTTGCAAAGAGGTCACTTAATTAAGTATATATAATATATATATAAATGCAATTTTTAAAGGCGCAAGTAATTAAAGGAGGTAATCATGTTCAAGTATATAACTTATTTATTAATTCTTTAATTTAATATCTTTAAAATCAATATAAATACTGGAGGTCTCAGTTATTAGAGTTTCCACTGCGACCAAGATTAAGAAATTTGGTCCATTTTATCTTGTATTTCTTGGGTGGCTTGGAGCTCGCCTTTTCCAAGCTGGAGGCAGTGGTGTCGTACGTGGTCGGTGATTCAGCCATTTGTGTTTCCATCCTGTCAGTTGTGGGTAAAGATTGGCCTCCCTGTCGAAATGGACCCATGTGTTCATAGGCTATAATCGGATTACAGTTTCTCAAGATCCGCGATCGAACACTATGGTCCAAGTTATCCTTTTTGGATCTGTTCGTAATGCTAACTCCCTTGCTTTGCGACCTGTTACTTTTACCTCCCGAAATTCTGGAATTTTTCTCTTCCTTTTTCAAATGGTTATCCAAGTTTTGACCAAAGAAACAGCTCCAGGAGATTAACCAGATCCAGAGGCAGATCCCGAAAAGAAGAAGGGTTATCATCATGCAGAGGGCCATGGGACTAGCCTCGAAATCGGTGTTATTTCCGGCCATGTCCATGTCACGTTTCATCTGCAGGCATTCTTGGGGCGTGATCATTTTCTCTCCATTTTCCTTGCTTAAGTTGTCTTCCAACTTGCAGTTATCCATGTTGCTTAAATGTAAGTTTTTCTATTATTTCTGTTAGTAATTTAGATGGGAGAGTTGGCAGAATATACTTTAAGTTATCAGAATAAAATAAATATCAAGGCATTCTTTATATATTCTGAACTGAAAAACTGAAAAGAAAGTGTAATCCCAAACAACCCATAAAAACAATTGTGAAATGTTAGTATAAAAACATTTATTCTGGTTAGTCTTAAAGTATAAATCAGATTCAAAAATAGTAATTGTCATTGGATTTGAAATTACTTTTGTTCTCTGATTCCGGTGGATGGGGAGGGCGAGGAGGAGGATCGGGAATGGGCGAAAGTGTAGGAGGAGGAGGAATCGGAGGGAAACTGGGCGGAGGAGGAATTGGAGGGAAACTGGGCGGAGGAGGAATCGGAGGGAAACTGGGCGGAGGCGGAATCGGAGGGAAACTGGGCGGAGGAGGAACCCGAGGGTGAGTAGGAGCAGGAGGGATCGGTGGAAGAGTAGAACCAGGAGGGTTTGATGGAAGCTCAGAGGTGGAACGTGGCGAACTCGGACGGACAGGAGAACTGGGCAGGAGTGGATACGAGTCGTTTTTAGTTGCTACTTTGGGCCGATTACCAGACGCTTTCTCAGTTTGCCTTTTTAGCGACGGCTTAGCATCCTCAGCATCTTGCTTTCGCCTGAAGAATGTCGCTAATCTCCAGGATGTGGTTGGCTTGGAGTTTTCCACATTCTCGTCTTTTATATTCTTTCCTTGATTTTGGCTAGCACCAGAGCTTGCCGCTAATCTCGAGGATGAAGTCGGCTCGGAGTCATCCACATCCTCATCTTTTTTATCCTTTACTACATTCTGGCTAGGGCCGTTGTTTGATTCAGAGCCTTCGGGATCAAGTATCCAAGTATCCGGTAGATTAGGATCCTCAATATATACTTTTGGTGTGAAAAAATCTGAAACGTCAGTTTCTTTTCCATCCTTTCGATCATCATCTGGGTACATCTTGCTAAACTCCCCTTCGTCGAAAAAGGGTTCCATTATCTCCAAGGGAATGGGAAAGAAAATATATACACGATTCTCAGTCGCCAGCGATGAAAGGATTTGAAGATGCCTCAGCTGAAGAGAATAAACTTGGTTCCAGATATAAATTTATCTTTTTAAGCATACCTGCAGGGCTATATGGTTCTGGGACAACACATCAGAGGCCTCCTTTAGCGCCTGTGAGGCCTTGGCCTCGCCCTCGGCTAGGATGATTTTCGCGCGGGCTTCCCTTACAGCTTGGGCCTCGCTGGCCAAGGATCGCTCCATGCTGACTGGCAGCGAGATGTTCATTCTGTGGGATGCAGAACACTCTCCCAAGTATGGGGTTGGATATCTGTAGTTTGAGGCTTACATGTCCACCCGTTCCATACGCACGCCCCATCGTGATGTGATCCCAGCCACAGCTTCGAGAATCTCACGGGAAAGCGCCTGCCTGGAAGTCAGCAGGACGTTGAGCGTCTTTGAGCCGACGGTATTTCGCAGTGTAACTTTGGCAATCATCAGGGTGGCCTTTTTTACATTGTCCACTTGAATGATCGAGTCGATGGCGTCTTGAATGCAATAGTAAATTACGGCGTTTACGGTGATCGTCACCGAGTCCTTGGTGAGCACTTCCTGGGGAAATATCTTGTAGACATCGGTGCGTATATCCACCGCCCGGACATCGTCGATGCATGGAAGGTAAAACACCAGTCCGGGACCCTTGGCGCCCTTGCGGAGACGGCCCAGACGCAAGATTATCAGTCGTAAATACTCGGGAACAATGACAATACAACAGCACAGCGACAAAGGGAAGAAGAGTATCACAATGACCCAACAAAAGTATTCGGCAAACTTCTCGAAAGGCGAAGACTTGTCCTCCTCGGCTGTGGGAGACATGGACTGGTCAGGAGAAACTCTGAATATACTTGCTTACACTTTCCTTACTGGTCTGAATGTACCGACTTGGTGGCGGTGTTGGAAAGGGACTAGCTCCTTGGTCTTCTTTCTTTGGTTCCTTTGGCCTGCCTTCGGTCCGATTGCTCATAACGAATAAATTTGTAATTATTACAAAATAATAAACGTAATAATATTTGTGCTGTGTGATGTTTGTAATACATAGTTAATTCAAAGTTTACTCTTTCTTATGATATAATAAAGATTGAATAGGAATATATTTATTGTCATTAATTTATTAATTCTCATCCATGCACGCCAAGGAAGGAAGAAGGGAATTATCTTCTTTCAGGCCAACACCCAGACGACTATATCAAATTATTCACTATCTGCAAGAAGTTGAATAAGGAGCAGCAAACTCTATAAAGTTATATCGAACTTTTGAACTTTATCTGCATGTAGTTCCATCTCCTTGCTCAACACTTGGTAGCAATTAGAAATAATTTGATGTGGGTTAGCCAGGGGAATTATGTATTTTATTGAAGTTAATTCCAAATATGTATGCCTGCTGTCCAAACTTGAGCCACACAAACCACTTTAAGCTAACATCATCCAGCAGTCTCGACGCTTTCAAATTTAATCATTTGCATATTCTGGCAGCGTAGAGTAACTGGAAAACTTAAATTTTATTTGGAATTGCATTTTTCATGCAAGTTTGTTGAATGGCAAAGTTTTTTCGGCTGCCAGAAAAAATAAGGAAAAAAAATACAGAAAAATAAGCGGAATGGTCAAAAATTGGGCGAAAGAGTCCATTCCCAAACAGGAATTGGGGGAAAAATGAAATAGAAGGGAAAACTTTATCGCAGAGCAAAGCTGACAAAAGTTCAGGGATCCAAAGAAGTAGTAGAACTTTTGTTTTCTCGCCATCTCTGCCTTTATTTTTTGTTGTTTTCTTTTTCTCTCAATTTTTTTCATGAAGCGACAAACAAATGGCAACTGACTGACCAGGCCATAGAGCGGGTGTCGGAGCGGGGTAATAACTTGGAAATGACTTTTGTTGCTTCCTTGTGGCAGTCTGCAAGTTGGCACTGCCTCCTTTTTCCCTCCGTGACCACATGTGCCGGCCTGAAAGAAAGTTTTCCCAGGGTGGGCTGCCCGGATTCATGGCCCGGTCGCCATCATAAAGTAATTTATGTGATTTGCCCATTCTTCTGCTGACCCGACCCCACAATCCGCCCCAAGTCCACCCCTCTCAGCTCCTGCCACCATTCATATCTGATTGCAAGTGCAGCGACATATGGCCGGACCACAGTCCGAGTCCAGCCAATTATCCTGGCGCGTCACATAGAAAATTACTCTATTATATTTCGCTCAGATGACGGATAAAGTTATTAGTCCCCAAGGAGGGCGATGCGACTCCTGGCTTTGCGAACTGCGAACGGCGGACTGCGAACTGCGAAACAAAGAGTAAATGAATGTCCTGACCCGCTCTGATAAACTAATCCATCATTGTCACTTGTCAGGACGGACGATGGAAGCTCCCATATGGTTTGGGACCACTGAGAAAGATAACTGCAGCAGGAAACAATGCACTGGGTATTCTTTTCCCTGGAGCTCCAGAGGCCACCTGTTGTCCGTGGTCCGACTTAATGGCATTTTCATGCTGACTCAGAAGCCGATGCCAAGGCAATTGCCTCAATCATCGGTGATTTCAGCTGACGATAAGTGTTGAGCCTGTCAATTCAGTGTGGATGGATTGAAGAATGGATGGGAGAGTCTATAATAGCAGCCAGCCATAATATAGATACCATTCTGGGTGGTTTTAAACTATTTTCGATGAAGGTGTTACTTTATTGCTTCTAGTGATAAATCCACGCAGTCCAATTATTCTCTTAACATGAATTAAATATATTTATTCATAATTTCTGTATCTAACTTAAACTTAATCTAAATTGTGATTTGATTAGCTTGCCTAGCATTCTGTTATAATGGAAATTTTAGGGATTAATGATTTAAAATGAGTTTTATTAACAGATATCTACATTTGAATTGAATTGCAAGTCAACAAATCATAGTTAAATCCATATAGGCACTTAAATTTATTAATTACCAAAATTAATGTAATTTTTTTTTGTATTTTTATCGCATTGATGTTATAATTTTTAACATATTTTTAAGGGCTATAACACTTTTATTTTTATTAACAGAATAATTCAATTTATCAGAGATGGCCTTGGAAATGTTCTTTCAATTTAAGCCAAAATGTCTCAGCTTATGTTCATAAATTAAAAGCTTTTATACCGAAAGCACAACATAAAATTGTCGGTTACTTAATATTTTTTTTTTTTAACAAAATTTTAAAGTTTTTTTCCATAAATTTTTGGAGATATGCGCGATAAGCCAGCACCTGTGGGGGCCTCATGGTACACCAATCTCTCCGATTTCCAGGTGCAGGCCATTGGGGATCTCAACTTCGCCATTCGGGACGACGAGGCTCAGGGGACTGTGTACCGCACCCAGTCCTGCTTGAGCCAGCTGGGCGTTACGCCGATGGTAAAGAAGAGAATGCTGCGCAGGCTAATCCTGGCTTGCCGTCGCAGCGACCTGGCCTTCCTTTACTTCCTGATGGAGGCCTGTTATAAGGCCGCCGGCTTCGAGTATAGTGAACGCATCATTATGGCGGCTATCACCTACTTGGACCTGGAAATGACGATGCGCGAGTTGGACCGCATCCTGCCGCCGGGCGTGGAGCGGCTCAACACGAAGCGTCCCGACTCTCTGTCGAGTTCGAATAAATATGGTTATCCACGGCATTCGACTATCGTTGTCTCTCAAAGGGACTCGAAGCCGAAGCCTGTCCGCTCGCCCTACTTCCTGCCGCAGATCAAGCCGAAGTTGCGTCAAGCCAACAACGTCAGTCGCCCGCCTCGTCTCGTAGTCTCCTTTCCCTTCTGGCCGGCGGGGGAGCGGCCCAACTACAAGGTGAACGAGGAGAGTCGCTGGTTTGCCAATTACAAGTTCCAGCCGGTGCGGCGATTGCTCTATAATATGTTGGGCGATATCATGGCCGAGTACTGGACCCAGGTGGGTGCACCACATGTTGATGCGGCTTCTCCCTTGTGCGAGTTTCACAAGGAGGCGCAACGCCAGGAGCAGCTGGTGAAAGACGCAGCCCTGGTGAAAGCTCATAAGCTTTGCCTATCGTTGGTAGATGTCACGACGCGCGAAAACGAAGCCGTGAAGAAACGCATTGTGGCGCAACTGGACAAGGGTATCGAGGCTTGCACCTTGCGGTGGCAGCGGCTACGCCAGCGCCACCTCACGGACGTGATGCTCCTGGAGGATCACGACCAGATGTGTGCCATGGGAAAGGTCTCCACGGCCACTCAGCCAAATAAGACGAAATACTTGTATCACAAGGAGGACATAGCAAAGCTGAATACGTCGCCCTCGATGGGCGTTCACGTGATCTCTGGCCAAAACACAATCAGTCAACTGAGCACAGTGAGGGTCTCCGATCCAGACGACGACATTCCCTGCCCAATAGAGCCTAAAGAGAAGGAGCCGGCCAGGTGCCCCCTGCTTTTGGGTCACAAGAAGTCATCGCGACAAGTGAAATTGTTGCCGACAACAAACAACGCAGAGCGACATTCGCGGTGCAAGAAGCCTTCTGGGAAGGGCCGCTTCTTTGAAGCGCCTCGAGAGAATGCCCCCTTCGTGTACCATTACCACGAGATCGCGCCGAAGGAGGAATATCTCGCACCCAGGGACGTAATCCGCCGGCAGATCATCCAGTCGCTTAGGCAGTCGGGAGGCAGCTGCTCATCCAGCGAAGATGGTTACAACGCACGGATTAGACCGCGGAAGCAGGTAGTGGACGCTATCGTCAAGTGTGCGGATGGTATGTGGTTCGGATCTCTGGAGGCCCACCAGCGAGATGAAAAATCTAAGAGTATAAATCAGACCGACAAAAACCCGACTTGCAAAGAGTCGAGCGACTTCGATTGGACCACGAAAATAGAACGCTTTGACCCGAACAACCTCCAGCAGATGAACCGCCTGCTCCGGGAAGGATTTGAAATACTTCGCCGAGATCCGCGGTGCGTCTATGCCGCATTTCCCAACGCTCACAAGTCAACCGTCATGCTAGAGTGGATCAAGAGGCGATACGGCAAGACGTACAGCCGAGAGGAAATCAGCAAGGTGATAAAACAGAGCCTGCCCTTCTTCCAAGATGTAGACCGCAAGCTTAGATTTGTACCCACCGTCCAAACTGATGACTTCTTAAACACCAAGTTTACATATGCGGAATATGAGCGCGGAGTGAAGAAGGCGAAGCAAATCAGGACTAACTACCGCAAGCCGCTCAATGACAAAATCCTCGGCGTGGTTCGCAAATGTTGGAAGGCCATGTATCCGCATCTGCTCACAGGCAACTCCATGTTGAATAGCTTCTTTGCTTATCTACCCGTTCGCTATGCGGACATGTTGATAGTGGATAGATAACGCTGACGCAAGGAAGCCTAGTAATTTTACATCATATATTCTCTTAGAAAATTTTAAGTAATAGACCTTTTTACAAAAACCTGTGACAAAAAGGAAATGGTATTAAAATGTTATGTTATGTTATATTGTTTAGCATTTTTTACTTGTTTATCAATTTTGTATCAATTTTATAATGGATAGTCCCCTATCATTCTTCAATTGAGTATTTTAATTTATTGGTTACTCGGAAAGGTTGTACTTTTTTATTATTTGACTACACCCTTTGCTTTGAACATCTTTACTTAAGTAAAGAGTACCAACTTAATCTAATAAAAGTATATATTATTTTGCACTATTAGTGATTTTTATTGAACACAAAAGAAAACAATTTCCAAGAAATAATGCAGTTGCCAAAGGTTATTAACTTAAATTAGGGCGATATGAAGTTTGTTCAGCTAGTAAAATAGAAAAAGAGGAAATTTAATTAATGAGCGACATACAAATAAGTAGATGGCGTGCCATGGCATGGCATGTCCTGCCGGATCCTGGATCGCCGCAAAATTCATTGAAATTACCGAGCGTGAAATGAGCAGCTGTCACAGCGGCACAAAGGAGACACACTGAACGAGGCGACTCAGACGAGTCCTGTCCGACATGCAAAGCCAACGAATCCAACAAAGAACGGAGACACACGGATTCGGTTCCGAATTCCACACTAAAATTATTTTGGGGTTAACAAATTTTAAAAATCATTTTTATATTTATGAAATAAATAAATTAATAAATATTAAGAAATCAAAATTTATGAACTTAAATTTGAACTTAAAATATGTTTTCTATTTATTAATATTTCTTTTTGATTTCGGCAAAGAACGAATTTTAAGAAGAATATCCCTAGAGGAAACCCAGAACGACCTGATGAGTTTGTATGAAAAGGTCGAGGATACGAGAGCACTGTGCGACCCAGACAGACTGCGAATAGCAATTTGAAATTTCATTAAATTTGTCTTTCTGCACACGCTCTCCTCTGTCACTTTCGGTTTCTTTTTCGCAGCCATTGTTCGGCGGCGGCGTCAGTGGATGCTGCGCAAACAAAAACGCGTCATGGAAATCAGCACAGATGACTTGGTCCTGGAAACAGTTGCGACCACCGAAAGTTTCGAATAAATTCAATCAGGTCCAAACAGTTTTGGTCCGCAGCTTAGGCCATAAATTAGTGGGTGAGTGTGTATTGCAGGGAACGAGAGCTGTTAATTCCCGCAATCAGCAGCGGCATTGTTGGCCCCGGCATAAATCTGGACAAGCGATAAGTCCATGTCAGGTCGAGCATATATACATAAGTATTGCCCAAGCCGGAAATGTCCGCAGTCTGGATGTCCGCACTACGGATTGCGACTTCAAGGAGCCGGAGCAACAAGCGACTGAAAGATAAAATCCCTTTTCCTTTTTTTGCGTTCCTCGTGCGGATTTGTGCGCTCGCTAAAGTGCAGGAAAGTACAAATGCCGTGACATCCAGACATCGGTGCTGGGAAATGGGAGTGGAAATGGGAAAGGGAAAATGGCTGGAGTTTGGGAAATACGTAAATTTGCCAAGTGAGTAAAAATGTGAAAATGTGTTGGCATTAACAATGCCAAAGCTGAGCTTAGATAAAACGTGAATGTAAAGAGGATAAGAGCGGAAGGACGAAGGTAAGGGCTGAAAAGGAGCAGGGAAAGGAGGTAAGGGCAGGAGCTTGGTAGGAGCTATACAGGTGACCACTCAGTCCACTCTGTCGTGGGTGTAAAAGCATTCACTCAATGCCTGAGTACTTTCAGTCTCAACCAGTCATCGGTGAATGTGAATGTGAATGCAGAAAAATATGTTAGCATCAATCCAGCACAAAGACCTTCTTAAAAAAGTATAATACTCAGTGATCGTTATAATAACCATTATTGGAAAATAGTTCTACGAAATGGTTGTTGATATTTAAGCTGCCAAAGATGCTTACCATATGGAGTGTAAGAAGCTCAGCCAAAGTACAACAGATGAGAAATGCAATTCCTTTTTGGCTACAACATCTGCATTGTCCTGTGGGATTTTCTGCAACTTCTATCGCAAATCCCCCGCCTCTAAAGTACGCCCATGTTCGTGTGAGTAATGCCTCTCCGACCATGCTGAGACCCAAGTTCTTAGACATGTGTCGCTCGCTGTTCGGCACAATGTTCTGCGTTGTCAGCAAAGTCCTGGCCTTGACTTAATTTATGCTCCGCAGAAGGTTGCCGATATGCATAAACATGTGTTGGGCGCTCAACTGAGGCGTATAAATGTCTTGCTAATGACACTCAGCCCACTCAACCCACAACGAAACACCCGCACAAGAAAGTCCAATTGTTATTTAAATTGCGTGTTGACTTTGCTTAAAGTCAAACATTTGAACGGATTCCGGGAAGGGCTAGCAATTTATGCGATACGGATGCGGATACGGATAGGGATCTGGGGGATTCCGTCGCACACAAGGGGGTCTCCCACTAAGGGCTGAGGCTCGGGACTCGCAGACAATCGACAGTGAAAACTCAGCCAGAAAACCACTAACGAGCACATTTACCCTGCACTTTTTGCACCACTTTTTTGTGTGCCTCGATGTGTGTTCTTGTTTCGCCTATTTCCATTCATGCCTTCCACTTCATTCATTCTTGTGTTTCTGGGCGCTCTCCATTTCAGTCTTTTTGGCTTTTGGTTTTCGGTGTTTCTGCGGTCACATACTCCGAATGCATTACCAGCTGCATGTGGCTAAGTGGAAGGGGAAGAGGAAGTGGAAGGGCTTCCGGATGAGCACCAGGGCGGTGGCCAGTGAATATGGGTTCAAAGACCCTCTTATTTATGCTTGTTGAGAGCACTTTTGGTTTTTTCCACAGCTTTGCTGCTGTGGCATTTCGGGAATATAAATAAACAAATGTTATTTTGGAATAAAAATAACACAGTCATAGATTTTTAAAGAGTTTCAGGCTTAAATTGAATTCATCGAAGACTTGTCAAAGGTTTTTTTGTTGTGTAAAATTTTAGTCTAGATAAAGAACCTCTCAAAAAGTTATTTATCATGCAACATGTTGGTAACAAAGTGTATTAAAGCTTCGCTCCCATAATGCAAACTTTCCGCCATCCTCTTTGGCCTAGTAATCGCCATCCGCGACTCTTGGTCGTAACTCCATTTGGCACTCGTTTCATTAGCTTGTGGCCAGACTGAGGCCACTTTCAGTCTGACCAGCCGACAGCCGCCAAAAGCCGGGCTGAAAGCAGTCAATTTGCTGGTTTAAAACGCCCAAAGCTCACTCGGACTCGCATATAATGCTACTCTCTAATTATTTCGGCATTTTGGTATAGGAAAAAATTTGGAATAAAATCGAAAATTGTTTTTTCTTAATTAGATTTTTCCTAAGCAAAATTGTTAAATCGTATTTCATGTTTAAAATTCTCCAGCAGCACCCAGCTCAGGGCCCCGGCAAACTGTCAATGGCAATAATATAAACCAATGCTCACTCGAACTCGCAGTTGATGCTACTCTCTATTCATTTTTGCGTTTTTTGGTTGGAAAATAGTTTGGAATAATATCAAAAATGGTATTTCCCTAATTAGATTTTTCCCCAGCAAAATCGTTAAGTCGTATTTCATGTTCATTTTAAAATTCTCCAGCATCACCCAACTCAGGGCTCCGGCAAACTGTCAATGGGAATAATATAAGCCAATACTCACTCGAGCTCGTAGTTGATGCTACTCTCTATTCATTTTTGGGTTTTTTGGTTGGAAAATAGTTTGGAATAAAATCGAAAATAGTATTTTCTTAATTAGATTTTTCCCGAGAAAAATCGTTAAGTCGTATTTCATGTTCATTTTAAAATTCTCCAGCAGTACCCAACTCAGGGCCCCGGCAAACTGTCAATGGCAATAGTATAAACCAATGCTCACTCGAACTCGCAACTAATGCTAAGCCCAATTTTTTTGTCTTTTTTGGTCCGGAATATAGTTTTGTATAAAATCGAAAATAGTATTTTCTTAATTAGATTTTTCCCGGGCAAAAAGTTAAGTCGTATTTCATGTTAATTTTGAAATTTCCCAGCATCACTCAGCTTACGGCCATGGAAAACTGTCAATGGGAATAATATAAGCCAATACTCACTCGAAATCGCAGTTGATGCTACTCTTTATTAATTTATTAGTTTATAAAAAAAAAAAGTTTGGAAAAAATCGAAAATAGTATTTCCCTAATTAGATTTTTTCCTAGCAAAATCGTTAAGTCGTATTTCATGTTAATTTTAAAACTCCCTAGCATCATCGAGCTCAGGGCCCCGGCCAACTGTCAACGGCAATAATATAAACCAATGCTTACTCGAACTCGCAGTTGATGCTACTTTTTGCGTTTTTGGGTATGGAAAAAAAGTTTAGAATAAAATCAAAAATAGTATTTTCTTAATTAGATTTTTCCGAACAAAATCGTTAAGTCGTATTTCAAGTTAATTTTCAAATTCCCTTGCATCACCCAAATCCGGGGCACCGGCAAATGTCGATGGGAATAAAATAAACCAATTTCCCCATCGTCGCATTGCCAAAGGCTTCCTGTTTCGAACGAAGCTGGGTCCGGGGGGCTGACCGCAGACGCGGATGTGTGTATGCCGAAATTTGGCATGAAAATGAAAATGAAAACGAAAACGGAACCGAGAACTTTTGCTGCCGCCGCCCAACCCTTGGCGCGACCCGAAACCGAAAGTTGTGTAAATGTGCGGGATTTGACTCGGGAAAGCATAAATTTCAATACGGCCAAAATGTCACGCTTCCGCACCCCGAAAGCTAACCAGGGAGCCGAAAACCAGGCTGGCAAATTGAAATAGAAACAATTTCGAGCGGTTTTCGGGCCCTGCACTGGCCCTGCTGCCGGTGCACGTTTTAACCCAATTTTCGTTGCCCGCCCAGCCACGTGGCTTTTAATTGAGCTCCGACCGTCAGTCACATCTAATTATAATTGCCCACGATGGGTGTTTCTCCGTTCATTCACTCCTCCGCACCTCTGATCATCCGCTTCTTTGCTTCCTCTACTGGTCTTGTTTCGGCCAAGGTAATATTTCAATGTTATCGTGCCAGTCATCGTCACGTTCACGCCGCCAGGTATTATCATCGGAAGAAGCCTTCTCGCCCGGCAGCCACCCTTCCTTTTCCTGTTCCTGTTCCTGCTTCTGCTCCTGCTCCCTGTCCCCATTCGCGTCCTGTTCCGACCACTTTCTCCACTTGGGCTTTCCCTGTCTCCTCCGGAGGCCTCACAAAGGCCACGGCAAGAAGCTGCCGACTGGCTTTTGTAACTGAAATTAGGAGCTCTTCGTGTTGGGTTCATTTTTCCATGTCAGATTTTGACACTTTTGACGCGGCTTCCCTAGCCTAGGGTACAGTGCGTTTCACAGCCACATACCTTATCGAAAAGTTCAATTTATTATAATATTTTATGTGCACACTTTGATAGCCGCTGCTAAATAATATTAATCTGGTAATTTGGTAGATTTAGAAAAGCCTTTTGGTATTTTTGCAATGCTATTTTCCGGACTAGCTTTATATATTTCTAATGTCTGACAGTATCTCTCTTAAGAGCTGTACTTAATGCGCGTTATGAATTTTCTAATTATCAGATCTTTGATAGTATTTTATAGCGTTGGCTTAAGGAAACCAGTTTTTAGTGTTTTCTTATTTACTTAAAAAATGAGCTACAGCTAGGACCAATTCGTATTTCCTTCACCTTCCGATCCCTCATCGCGAATTCAGACCTTTTCTCCACTGCCATTTCCTGAATATTCGCTGGAAAAAAGTGGTTTGCTTATAAGCAGAGTAATGTGCACTTTTGGGGTTTTTGCGGGTTGACAGTGAATGGGTTGCAGTTGAGCTTTTCTCGTTGGAAAAGGGAAATTTATGAGTACTTGCGGGCAATGTGCATTCCCCTGCAAAGCTCCCTCCTATTCACATTCGCATTTCCCAGAATCTCACTCGCTTGCATGGAAATAAATGAGAAAATTCATGGAAGTGAATATTTTTGTTTGAGAGTCTTTTGTTATTTTATCAAAAAAAGAGTATACTTTGATGGAAATTTATGTTACAAACAGCACATACTAGAATATTTTTAGGTTCAGAATTTTTAAATAATTATACATTTTTTCGTTATGAGCAATCCTGAGGAAAGCAAGCCACTCACCGGTCAAGAGCCATCAAAGGTACCGCCAACTGAAGCCCAAGATGCTTCTGGCTTCCGGCGACCCTCAAATAATGTTGCTGGCGGCAAGAAACTGCCACCAAGTCGGTACATTCAGACCAGTAAGGAAAGCGTCAGCAATCACTGAGCCTTTGTGCTGATCAGTTCATATCTCTTACAGCCGAGGAAGACAAGTCTTCACCTTTCGAGAAGTTTGTCATGTTTCTTTGCTGGGTATTTGTGATACTCTTCTTCCCCTTGTCACTATTCTTTTGTATCATCGTTGTTCCCGAGTACATACGACTGATAATCCTGCGCCTGGGCCGCCTTCGTAAGGGTGCCAAGGGCCCCGGACTGGTGTTTTACTTCCCGTGCATCGACAGTGTTCAGGCGGTGGATATGCGTACCGATGTTCACAAAGTTTGGCCACAGGACGTGCTTACCAAGGACTCCGTGACGATCACCGTGAACGCCGTCATTTATTATTGCATTCAAGACGCCATCGACTCGATCATTCAAGTGGACAATGTAAAAGAGGCCACCCTGATGATTGCCAAAGTTACACTGCGAAATATCGTCGGCTCAAAAACCCTCAACGTCCTGCTGACTTCCAGGCAGGCGCTCTCCCGTGAGATTCTGCAAGCTGTCGCTGGGATCACATCCCGATGGGGCGTACGTATGGAACGGGTAGATTTGTAAGCATTATTTACGCCATTATAACAACCTTTATTATCCTAAATGGTGGTCCTTTATAGAATGGATATTGTTTTGCCATCCAGCCTTGAGAGATCCCTGGCCAGCGAGGCGGAGGCTGTAAGGGAAGCTCGTGCCAAGATCATTTTGGCAGAGGGCGAGCTTAAGGCCTCTAAGGCGTTGAAAGAGGCCTCCGATGTTATGGCTCAGAACAGGATTACTCTACAGGTAAACTATAGAAATCTTATATAGAATAGCGCACTCATTTTCCTATGACTTAGCTGAGGCATTTGCAAATCCTTTCCTCGATCGCCACGGAGCGAAAGGTCAGAATTATTTATCCCATACCTCTGGAGATTATGGAGCCTTTTATGGATACAAAGAGGAACCGTGGAGGAGGCAGCGGTGCTGGTGGGAGTGACAGTGCTGGTGGGAGTGACAGTGCTGGTGAAAGTGGCGGAGGGGGCAATATTCTATCAAATTTCTTCATTGGCATCAAGGATAAGTCCAAGCCCAGCGGTGTGGATGTTATGAACCTAAGGGGGAACGACGAGCAAGGAACTGCAGTACCAGGACCTCATTTTACTGCAAGAACCAATCTAAGGTCCTCGTGTAAGTATTGTGCCAGTGTTTACGATCTTTGTTTTCATTGAATTATTCTATCCTTTGTTTAGTTGTCGCTGTAGATATGGATCGAATTCAGAAAAGTCCTTTGAGTATGTCATAAGCTTATTATATACAGAAAACTTCTTTAACAATTTCGCTTAGATTTAATGCAAAGGGACGACGATGCCGGGACAAGCACATCTCGGGTGCCAGGGGGTGAGCCATTCAGAGATGCTGAGAATGATTCAGGGCATCAACGCCCCCTAACCACTATTAGCCAGAATTTCAGGTCCAGTGGGGCGACTGACGTTTATGGACATGGAATCTTATCGGGACTTCCTGCGAGCTCGGTAATCAGCCGGCGGCTGGCAGTATCCTGGCAGCAGGACAATGGGACGTGGCAAGGCCAAGCGTGAAATGAGCAACAGTCACGTCAGCCGATGGGCCACGAACTTGATTGAGGGCATTATCCTTGCTATTCACTCACCGGAGCGACATTGACACTGCCACTGAATGGCCTCCGAGCGGTTTTTTGTGACGTGATAAAAAATAGATGAATACGTGGTATTTTTCACTCGCGCTGCCTGACGATGTCCCGGGTGGCAATTTATCACTTTTAATAAATTGTCAGTTTTCGAGTCGATACTTCAATGACGGTGTAAAATATGGCTAATCTTCTATCAGTAAAAATAGCTCGTGAATATGGAATGTGGCCTCCGCATCCAATTTTGCGGCACGTTTAAGCTGCCTGTCGACATTCCTGAAATGATAATTAAATTAGAAATTCCTAAGTCCCTAGAAGTACAGCGGCAATTGTCAAGCGCTCACCAATTAAATCACAATTACCGCAGACAGCAAAAATGTACTCAAAACTCACTCAACATTTCTGGGCTTAACATTATGAATTGGCTCAACTTTGCACATTTATTATTTAATTTGCACAAGGCAAAAAGTTGCCTCAAAGTGGAATGGACGTGCCGGGGCGTGGCGGGGTGTGGCAGGTTGTTAATGCACTTCACTGTAAGGCTTACGTGTTGGTTCTGCGCCCCGTAAATTAGCAACGGAAGTTTTTGAGCTAATGTGCAAGAAATGGCAAAGAAATCAAAGGAAAAGCCAGTGTGCTCACCCAACAAAGGTAAAACATAAAATTTAATAATAAACTTAAATTTTACAACCTTCAGCAACCTATTATTTCGAAATTTTGATAAACATTAGCCTGTTCTCGTGTAGGTATAGACTTCCCGCTTATTTTTAGTTTACAATTTAACGTTTGCATTTGAGCGTATACGTGGCGTATGAGTAACCTGATATTTAGCCTGTTCTCTTGTATTCAGTAACTGTCAATGTAAAATAAAGAGCACTTCTCGTTCGTTGTTCTTCTATTATAATTTATAATTTTTTAGCAGTTTAGTTTAACATTTAACCTTTGGATAACATTTGAGCTGGCACACGTGGCGTATGAGTAATAAGCTTTAGATGCTTTAAGGCACTTTATTACAATCAAAACCCAAAATGACTCCCGGGGCTAGACACTTAGTTGAATACAATAAATCCGTTATTAACCAGCTTCACTATTACTTAGTTTATAAAGTAAATAAGGACAGCCCTGGCATGTATGCTATGAAATTATGCACACATCTGGGCAAAAAAGTACACTGAACTACAGAAAGTTTTTGATGTTAGCTTCGGGGTTCTTGACTCCAGACCTTTGCCTGGCTTTCGTCTTTTTCTGGCACATCGTTAGCGCGACTTTTGTCGGGTGTGTGGGTGGGCTTGGGGGGTCTACTTTGTTGTTGTTTGTGTTTGTTCTGTGGGCGAGCGTGCGTAAGTTTGGCTGCGTGCTCATTGCTCACTCTCAGTGCGTGTTCGAGCACACATACAGGTGGGGTAGAGGTAAAGTCACCTGTTCCCACCTGTTCTGTGTACGTGTTTATCCAGCAGGGCTGACTGTGTATGTGTGTGTGTGTGTGTGCTTGAGTCGGCAGCTGCTGTTTGCCCGCTGCAGCAATGCAAATTCTGATTTGATTTATGCAAATGGCAAATGCAGAAGCCAAAGCGGCAGCGAGGGCTGAAGCAGCTTGCCTGCTGCTGGCAGCCTATGTTTGCACTTGCCACTCGCGCCAAGTGGCCAGCAGCAGTAGCAGCCAAATAAGCAATCTCCCATGAGTGGGTGCAGCCGGAGCACAAAGGTCCCATATAAACCCCCTCCCCCCCCGGAGTTCCAGATTCTTTAATTCGCATTTAAACAAAACGCTGACAAATGCCATTGGATTTGGTATGTTTGGCTTCTCTTGCTACTGGCTTGCCTTGACATTTGCTCATTTCAGTTTCAGTTGACCATCTCCCATGTCAACCCCAGCCCCTTTTCGTACACTGAAAACCTGAAAGAAAAAAATTTGATGAGTGAAAGCAGTTGCTGTGAGTGTTTTTGCTGAACTGAACACTCCATTTTCTGTATTTCCTTCACATAAAAAAAATGAATTTTTCCCTTGATTTAAACTAAAACCACGTTCCCCGAGAATCAAATGGAAATTTAGAGTGGCTGTTTCTTTGCCTGTAACTCCACTGGCCTCGCAATCATCCGGACTCGCTCCGGTTGACATATGTGGCACTGTGACCGTAAATGTTCTGCCATCTGTTAACCCGGAGACAGACCCGGACTCTGGAGAAGGGGCTGACGGGGATCGGTAGCTGGGTACCAGGGGTTTCAGCTGTCACTCAGATCCCTACGCTTTGGTTTAAGCATTTCCTCCTTTTTTTTATTTAGCTTATTCCAATGTGACCTCAGGGCCGGGATTTTGCTTTTTGGGGATTTTATTGACTTGGCGAGGGAGCGGGAAATGCGCCTTTTTCTCTCTTTCTCTTTCTCTGTCTCTGGCTACTTTTTCGCTTTCATGTTTGTCATTGTCAATCTCATTTATCGACATCCGTTTAATGTCCAGCAATTTGAATGGGGCAGACCTGTGTGCCATTCAGTGCCTTACTTTATCATTCGCATTCCGGTTCAAGGTTGGATCGGATTTTCTGTAGCCCTTCATTGGAGGTTGTCTTACATCCGTTTAGGTTTAGTTAGCAGCCATATTGATGACTTTTATCGGGTGAAAAGAGAAGGGGATTTCCATTTTGGGGGAGAATCCCTCATATTTGATCAGGGAAGCATAGTTTTTTGGCTACCTTCATGAATAAGTTAATGTTTTCGCCGCAAAAGAGTAAAGTTTTATATGGTTAAGAAGGCTTAAAAGTATTTAAATTGCTTACAAGTTATCAATCTCGTATTTCATCTTCAGAAAACAATTCTAGTCTCTGAGTAAAAAACACAGTTTAGTATTCACCACCAGCTCCCTAAGGAAGCATCAGCCTTAAGAAAACCTCAAGTGCGGCCTCGACAAAGGTGTCTGCCAGCAAACAATCCACCTAGGAGGTAGTGCCTCCAATTGGCAGTGGGAATGAATTTCACTGAACCTGTCGAACAAAAACATTCTCAGCTAAACAAGCTGTAAGCTGCCTGGTAATTGAAGCTGCATTGTTTGGCACATGTCCAAGGGGGGCTCCAATCCTGGCATTGCACATTCCCAGCCTCAGAGCTGGGAGAGCAGGAGGAGGAGGAGTAGGAGCAAGGAGGCCACAATTGTGTAGGCAAACAATGGGCAACCGCAGGAAAATCCCGTTGAGTGGAGATTGTGTAAGCGCCCGACTTGGGCTTGTGAAAATTAACAAGACATTTATGCGGCGACACATACAAAGGTGCGCCAACGTCGACAATCGTATCCGCATCTGCCTGACACACGACTGTTTTGGCATAAATTAGCTGGGACAGGAATGTGGAGCACAGAGCGGAGTACAAGATCCTCCAAGGAACCTGAACACATGTCCTTCGGTTGTCAAACAGGCAGAAAGAAATAACTTGCAAACACTTCCCGGACAAACCCCTCGGCCAGAAGCTGAAATAAGGAAACCGAAATGCAAATTGCGTGTCGCAAAGTTGGCAGTCATAACCAACTCGGCGAAGACGGCGACTGAAATTTGTTTGCCAACAACGGGATGCTGGAACTCCAGCCCTTAATGAGCACAGGGGCTGTGGGGATGCGTCCCTCCTCGGAATTGTAAGGTAATGTTGGCTGAAACTTTCCATCAAGTGCCTGGCGGAGTGTCCTTCCTCGTGCCTTCCACTCCGAGTCACGCCGAAATTGTCAACAGCCGAGGATTTGGCGTGAGTTCCGGCGGGAGAAGAGAAAGCCAGCGCGAGAAAAGGGGCCAGCTCCATGGGAAGAACTTCAGTTTCATTAACTAAGTGCTCCATACCAATTAAGTTTTGTGCATTTTGGAATAATATAAATTAATTAGAATATGCTAATGAGGCCAGTCTCCGCCCGCCATAACCGTGCATGGCTAACTGAGCCGTGCTCGCCTCGGTGCGAGTCAATTGACTTGAATAAATTAGCGCCAGCGGATGCAGGCTCAAAGCCGGGACAGTTGGCTTTAACCGTCTATTGACCCGGACTTCATTTTCCATTCGTCCTTTCAAGGAGGGTTGTGTATTCAAGTGCTCTGTGCAAATATAGGCTGTTTAAGTCAGTGGCTGTCCCATCTAGGCATATAAATGTCAAGAGTCTAGACATTAGGCCACCCAAGGAGCCAGCAACGTAAAGATTTGATCGAATTTAATGATTATTTAGCACTTTAAATATACTGAAGCTCAAAGGCACCCTAGGTGCTCATCAATCATGGTAAAGAGCTCAAGTGTTTTAGTAATTTGCTTCCATAAATCCGGTAATTCAGTTTTCAACCTGTCAGTCTCCTCCTCACCTCATCGATATCATTAGTTTCTAGCTCCCGGGGACTACAAAACCCATTTCGTTGCATATATCTGTTAAGTTGTCAGCTCATCCTACAGCATCCTTAAGCAGGCCACGTGTTTGAAGTCCCCGATGAGCAGAGACGATCTGGCTCTGACTGCAACTCCCATTCATTTCCATCGAATGTCTCACTAAAGACATCGTTTCGTTGTGGAAATGTGAAGATAAAGTCATTCAGACCCGAAAATGGCAACGACTATTGCATAAATTCGAGGCCCGAGAGGCATTGGGCCACGTCGTATTCTAATTCGATGATGGCAGCACACGCAGACAGGCATTCGACCTGGCTGGAAATCCTACTCCCCTACGCCACGTCTGGCCGGGATTGTCTGCGCAGCTGTCTGGAACAGTGCACTCTCTCATTGGCAATGGCAAAAGGTATATTGCCTGAAATTGGCAGAAAGGAAGGAAGGTGGCCAGCCAGCCAGTCAGTCAGTCAGTCTGTCCGCCAGCATTCGGTCGGATTTCCAGAAAGCCAAACAGCAGGCGTCAATAAAGCCAACTTCTCGTCGAGGTGCTCTGCTTCTGGCTGCAATCGCATTAAACCATTTTCGGGGACAAGCAGACAAATTGCCGTCTGTTTTTTTGCTCCCGAAGATATTGATTTGTCCTTCCTCAGAATTTGGCAAATAGCAAATAAAATTTGTAGTTCAAAACCCACTTGTTAGCCAAGGGAAAATCAATTAATTAATGAATGAAAATTCAATTGAAATCGCTCGATTTATCAAGTTTGTTATGACTGTGAGTCCTTCAGCTGTCACGAACCAGCTCCTGCCGCTTGGGCCACAAAAATTAATTGTGTTTAAATAATTTGCACAATTAAATCCTTGTTGGCACATGACTGCACTTAATCGCCATTGTTTGTCGGCTGGCCAAGTAGTTTCCACTTTCCTCCTATGTCTCCTCTCCAGACTCTCTGATTCATTTTCAGCCCAATCAGACAAATTGATCAGAAATCAGCACCTGCTTAAGGACCATTTTAGAAGTGTTGAGTGGAGTTGACATCAGTCTCAATTAAGGTCAGTGAATCCGTAATTATCCGTAATGGAGCACCATTAATTTCTTATCGGAACATTACGGCAATATGGCTTCAACTTGCTCGACACAATTAAGGTCTGCCATTTAATTGCAAATAACACCCAGACCTACAAGCTATAAAATTTGTAATTGTTATGAATCATGAATTTGAATTTGTTGTAAATCAGAAATTTAACTCCAAGAGGCAATTACAGAACAGAGCTCGGTAAGATAAATTTGGCTCAGGATTGAAGGAAATTTCGAATTCAGTTCATTAATTTTATAATTAAATGAATAGGTACTAGAGATTTATTTTAACTTACAAATGTATCACCTTAAATCCTTCAGTTTGGCTTATTTCTTACTATTAAAAAGCTTAATGGAACCCTCCAATTATATTTTTAATTTACCGAATTTGTCCATATACAAACATTTTCTCTACCAAGACACAAAAAAAGGCCCAGCGGAATGCGTAATTTGGTTTTTAACAATCGCTCCCAGCAGCAGCGGCATCACCAGCTCCGGGGCCAGAGCTGGGACCATCTCCCGGATCAGGAGCACTTGCAGAACCCCCATAAGCCCTATCACCAGCTCCGGCTCCAGATCCAGCTTGGTCGCCTTCATCATTGTCCTCGTCGTCGTCCGAGAGAAGATCGGAGAGACTGAGTTCCGAGGAATGCTGCTCGAGACCCTCCTCGACTAGGTTCCGCGGATCGGTCGCCACAGGAAGGGCGTACATTTTCACACAGACTATAACGTGCTCGCGAAAGAGCTGTTCCGAGTGCTTCATGATGGCGGCGGCCCGGTGATTGAGCGGGTCATGTGGATTTGGGTGACGCAGCAGCTGCGGCAGGAATGTGTCGAAGATGTTGACGAGGTCGTAGCTAGCCGACCAGGCCTGCTTAAAGGCATTCAAGCAGACCAGTCCCGATGTGAACTCAATGTTTGGGTGCAGAATCTTGGTGACGAATCGGACGCGCGGGGCCTTCAGCGGATACTCTTGCGGCATGGACAAGTTCACGGTCCATACGCCGCCTTGGTAGATGCTGCCCAGCGGGCCCTCGAAGCGCACGTTCAGGTTGGCCATGTTGTCATCCGCCACGATGTGGTAGCCCGAGGCCAGCAGCCGGTTCACGTCCCGGAGCAGGCGCCGCCCAGCCATTGGCGACGTTGTGCTCACCATTACGTTGGCCATCGGTATCCTGGCGTCCTGTGCTGTTTCCGAGTCGGAACTACTGGGATTTGGAGTGCACTCGTCTGCTACACAGAGGTACCTTCAAAATTATGCATCTAGTCGGGATAAGTTGCATTATTTTCTAACCAGAAGTGGCTGCAGATGCAATCCATACTTACACATTAAATGAAACCAGAATTTTGTTGATTTTTCATTGAAAAGTTGTATAAAACAGAGAGTCGGAGCCTACTCGGGCCTCGGAGCCACATATTTTTGGGCTTCGAGCAAATTCCTGTAAATTTTTGTTTTTACAAAGAAATATAAATAATATTTCCTACCAAATTGTATTTTTATTAGAAAAAAAAAGACAAAAATAATCAAATGAGAGCAAATAAAATGTTCAATAAATAAGAATGTAATGCCTTTGTTCGAAATCATGCGGTAATTGCTGCTAACCAAAATAGATTTAATAAATACGCCACAAAAATATAGGCCACACATCAATAGTACATATCAATTTCAACTCTTTATTAAAGCAAATACACTTTTATTAACTTAATAACATGGAATGTATTTAAATACACTACAAGATAAAGGTCAAACAGGCAATTCATCACCTATTTTCGGCCAAGTTAACCCAGAAACAGAAAGTTGTGAAAGTGAAAGTAAAAACAAAGTTCTAATTTATTTATTTTACCCTTTTCTGGCGTACTTCCTTTGCATTTTTTCGGCAATGTCGCACTGCGACTAAGCGGATTTTGGCACTGGGCCGAATGTTCATTAATTGGGCGTGGGTCAGATGGTCTGTGGAAAAAAGTTTTGGCCATACTGCCAACTACTTGTAATTGGGCATCGGGGAGGACGCTGGACATCCCAGGGCGGGATGGGATGTCCTTGTGGCACCAAGCTGAATGCATTCCTGATTGCAGGCCATAAATCAAAGATCGTCTGCTGCCGTTTCCATAAAGGAAGCTGCGATAACTCCGACGGCAGACCGATGCGGAGTGCATTAAAGTTAAATGGACTCGGACTAAATGCTGCAAATTGCTGCCATAACCAACAGTCATGGATACACGAGGAGCGTGTATCTGCGTATCTGTACGTGTATCTCTAGCTGCAGCCTGTACTACCATTTCACTATGGTCCAGCCGACCACTTTGGTTGGCCAAAATCCATTTTTTAAAAGTTAAACAAATCAATTGATTTTGGTATGGATCGATTGGAAATAGAGTGACCATCAACGTGTCACAATTAAAATCTTCATAGGTGGCGCCACTTTCTCGCACGGAGCGCTTAAAGTCAGCTGTTTCTTCGCAAGCTAGCAAACAAGGAAAAAGCGTGAAAATTTAGACAATTCTTAAACTAAAAAAACTCAACAAAAAATAAGAACTTGATAAATCTATAAAAAGAGTTTGAATCAATGGGGTTTGTACTATATATTTAATGTTGTAAAATGTTCATAGTCGTTGTAATGTCTTTGTAGTTTGGTTTTAAAGTGTGTCGCCTTAAAAAAATAAAAAATTTGTTTAAACCTAATGTTTAAAAAGGTAAAAGTAGTGAATGTCACCTAGTTTCACCTAGAGACCTATTGTGTGTTGTAGAGTATTTAATTCTTGTTCGATTGCATATAGTCTGTAATGCCACTTTTGACCACATTTCTTGAAATTTTCAATGAAAAATTACCTTATTTTGTATGAAAATGACATCTAAAATGCGTTAAAAGTGTCTTTAAACTCATGAAAACTGGAAAATATCCTATAAAAACTATAAAATATTGTAATTCTGATAAAATACAATGTAAAACCAAAATTTTAAATGGTAGGAAGATTTTATAAATAATTTTTCATTGAATTAGAGGCAAAAACAGCACTATATTCCTTTTTTTCGTAAGAAAACTATAGGTATTCCTGATCCGATATTGATAAAATTTTTTAAATGTAGTTAAAATAGCATAATCTTTATGTAACCAAATTTTTATGGATTTATCTCAAAAATTTTGTTTTCGTTCCTATGAGGGCTATAGGATATAGTGTTCTGATCCGGATAATTTTGATCCAGTATTATCCTATAAGCACAAAATGACGATTGGTAAAGTTTCAAGTTGATATCTCTTAAATTTACGGAGTTATTAATTTTGGCCAACAAAAGTGGTCCGCTGGACCATAGTGCATTTGTATCTGTATCTGTATCTGTATCTGTGCATCTGCTACAATGGCCCGAGCTGAAACAATGGTAAATAACGACTAGAAAATTGTAAAAAATGTTGACAATGTTTCTCATGGCTGGCAAATCCTTTGGCCCGAAGCTTTATTTTTAGTGCGACAGTAAATGCGTCACTCCCTATCTCTGTCTCCATATCTCCTTCTCTCTCTCTTCTGGCCTCAGTAGCCATCTCTGTCGCTGGCTCCCTCGCTCTGTCTGGGTCTGGAATGCGCTTTGTGCAGTTTTCACAGTTGAGTGCGCTCATTGTTTTCGCTGTCAGCGAGCGGCGCGTCGACAATGAATAATTAGAATTTTGTTGAAGGTCCATTGCTCATTTCCCCATCCTCCATTTATCCCAACCAAAAATCCCCCTAACGCCTCGTGAAACACCATGCCAGTGTTTGCCAGGGCCAATTCATGCGACTTTTAATTTACTGGCCATGGCAGCGACAGCAAATCAAACAAAAGCGAATCGGGATTACGCCCGAAAGCCCTTCGAAATCTGAAATAGTGTTTGCTAGCAAAGGTCTCAAAATTTCCAATAATCTATATCTGGGTGATCGGTTCGATTGAGCTGGTCATTGCTATGGTGCCAATGCGATTTGCCTAGTTGAATGATTCGTGATTATATTAAATTCAGAATTTGTCAGTTTTAAATGATTTATTTTGGGAGAATGCACCAGGACTTACAAATACAATTATATATTCAATACAATTATAATTATTTTTTTCAAATTTAATTTTGATTAGCAATTTAATTGGTAAGAAGAATTTATTCCATTTCACTTGGATATCATTTAAAAAAATAATATTGCATAAAGGCTCACTTAAATATATTATAAGAAATACGAGAAAAATGTTGCCTGTCCTCTAATGACTTTTAAAATAAAGTATTTAGGGAAAAATATAAAAGAATATATGAAATAACTCCTTCACTAGGTTTAAAAGTTCTGATTAAAAGTATAATACCCTGCAATATAAATGTAACCAAGCTATCAAAGTAAGCATTTGCCCTTTTTCCATTCTTTTATTTCCCAGAAATGTAATTTCTCGGAGTATAAAATTAGGTAGATATATATTTTGAAATTGAAATTCAAGGCTTGCTACCATTATGGAATTTATTCCCCAATTTTCACTTGAATCTGAGTCCGAGAAGCCAGAAACGCAGAAAAGTGGCGCGACTTCAATGTGATTTTGGAGTGCATAAATAAAATCTGAAATAGATGCCATTAAGAGCATTTTAGCCGCCATTAAAGCAATATGGAAGCCCCCGCCCAGGGCCCGGTCGCAGACTATTATGCCAAGAAATACGATTATCGCGTAAAATTAACGCGAAATTAATGCAAACTACGCGCGCAGCGCCGCGGATGAGTCGCGGAGAGTCCGATGGGCGGAGGACTATCTACTCGGTGGGAGGATGAGCATTAAGGAGCAATCTCAACATGGGCGTTAATTTCGCGAATTGTAATCAACTGAGAACGGCGCGGTAATGAAGCTGTTTCGGCACCCTGGCATTGACCACGTCAAAGTCAACACTCCAACAAGTGCAAACAAGCCGCGGGACGGACAAAAATGTCCCGTACAGCCCGGCCCCGAGAACAATAGCATGGCTAAGGGACAGACCCAAACTCCTGGCTACGCCTCTTGCGATCCGCAGGACACAAAACAATGGACCGACTAAAACAATGGCGAGCGAGAAAAGGTAACCGCGAAAAGGATAACTCAAAAGCCAGGAACATAGCAGGACCAGCGCAGCACAGGACAAACCGCAACCGCAGGTCTAACCCCCTGGCATTTTGGCAACATTCCATAACTCACACCCCCACCAACCCAGCACTTGCCCTCGGGGCCTTACTGGTCCACCCAGTGGAGGAGTTCTTCCTACCACTTCCTACGCTACCACCATTTCCTCTCCCGTAGAGGAAGCGAACCTCACACAAATTTGTTAAATTAACTTGATAATTTTTAATGAAATTCTCACAGCAGGCGTAATGCCGAGCGACAAATTTTGGCCAATAAAGCTGGAATTAAATGGGATTTTCGTTGTCATCGATAATAAAGCCGGCATAGGAGATTATAAATCGAATTTATTATCCTTTGATTTATGCATGCTGTTTACTTTGAACGGCAACCAATGCTTAATTGTATTTTTAAACAGCATTGGTGGGAAAAATGTACTTGTTTAAGTACAATTTTCAGAAAAACTTTACTTTTAAAAAATATAATAATGCCAAACTTAAATTTAAACTTACTTAAAGCTTTATTATTCCCTTTAAATTAAAATATAAATAATCTTATATAAGAGTACAATTTAAAAATTTAAATATAAGCTACCTCAAAACTTTCATAAAATCAATTTTATTATTTTCCTTACCAATTTCAATTTTTTTAGGCAAACTGCGTAAATCCAATTTCAAACAACAAATTTCCCGCTAAACTTTGCTTTGTAAATATTTGTATTGCAAGAATAGTGAAACTTGAAGAGGTAAACATAATTGTTTAAACCAAAATTAAGGGGAAAAAATATATAAAGGGAAATAAGCCGCGGGAGAGCGGAAAAGTGACGGCAACACTCCAGTAAAGGGTCAGGACTTGGGGAACGGGGACCAAAGTAAATTGTTGCTGTTCCCCTGGTAATAAAATATTTGTCGAGCGCCATTTACAAAGTCATTTTCAAGCTCAATGTACTTTCAAAGTAATGCGCTCCACCTGCCCGCGCTTAGACCTCCTTCCGCCGCCACCTTCGTGCCCCCAGTTGTTCTAGTTTTTATTGCCTGCGCTCGCCATTTTACGGTCTTGTTTCAGGTTGCTTGCCCCGGATGAGGATGAGAATAAGGATGATGCTGATGGTCCTGCCACTTTGGCAGTGCTTTTTAGGTGCGATATTTGAGGCATCAGCAGTGCCGGGAGCGTCGAGAGCGTCGAGAGGTAGCCTTGCTTGCCTTGCTAAACACGTGCTTTCATTTAAAACGCCGTAAATATGTCGCGTAAATACACGCATTTTTCGTTTGTTGACATTTGGCCGGGGCCATATGTAACCCGTATTCCATTTTTATTGAATATTTTTCATTGCTATCGAGGAACGAGATTCGGAATTGCGTGAGCTACATCCCAAAGAGTAGGGCAACCTTGGAGGTTTCAGAGGAGAAACAGTAGCAGCAGCTGGGCAAAACCCACAAAAAAGTGTGCAAAATTCATTAGTTGGTTTAAAAAAATTACGTATACGCAGGGTGAAGTTAAAGAAAATTCTACTTATTGTTATAAAAATTACGTATACGCCAGGGTGGACTTTAAGAAAATACTACAACGTTTCCTAACGGAAGAATGTGTACAAAAGCAATATATTAGAAATTTTAAATCTTAAAGCTAAGGACGCTATGCAGGAACTTCCCTTAATGAAAGATAATTGTAAAATCTGCACTCGACTAAATGTGATCTTTTTCACATATGTCGCAGAAAGCACAACATATGCCATCGTTTAGTCTGGCTCTCTGTATCCTCCAGATTAACCCATATTCTCATATTGGACATATGTCAGTCAGGGACCTCACTGGAGAGCAAAAAAAAAAAAAGGAAAAGTGGTCTGTGTGAAAAAAGCAAATGCAACTTCATGACCAAAAGACGTGCAAAGTGCTGGCGATTATGCCAGTCATAAACCGATTAGGGCGCATGAATATTTATGGACGGACGCGACAAGAGCGCCGCTCCTAAGAGGAGTTGAAGCTGGAAATGCGACTGGAGCTGAATAGAATGCAACAAGCGGAGAAATTTTCCATTAGTCTGGTCATAATCATATTTCCCCTCAGCGACAGTAGGGAAAACTACTTGAAGAGATTGCAATAAATGGGCGGTAAAGAAACCTTGGGTTAAAGCTGGGGAAACTGCGTAGCATCCTTCGCTGTGATTCCAGTTGCACTAATTTGTGCATTCCTTATTCAAGCAAATGTATCCAAATTACACAAAGATTCCTTTGCACTTAAATGAAAGTTGATTCCACAAGTTGCTTTCAAAAAATAGTTAGTGCTTGTCAGCATTTTGGGAAATATATTAAAAGCTCAATGCAAATGTGTGTTTGGCAAGTAAACATTTTTTATTATATTCCTTCGTAGCTGCTTTTGACAGCTCTTTGTTTGCTTTTTGTTGTTTCGATGCTCGCAACGGTTTCAAGCAAGTCCAACCATAGGGAAAATCAATAACACGTTTTTCTTCGTTTCATTTGCTGCAATATAAATAAAACATTTGCATTTAAAAGGCTTTTCATTGCTCGATCAGAATGGCAGTTGGCAAACAATATTTTTTTTCCCCTTCTCCATTGTCATTGTGAGGGCACAATGATGAATGGTACTTCCTCGGTCCATCATCAGTACCCAGATGCAAACTGTCACCCAAAGGATACTCATAGATGGAAATGTAATGCGTGTATCTTCCCATCCATCACGTTGAGGGGCTGTCTTGACCTTTCCAAGCAGAATTCGAGGGGGTTGGGCCTGAGATTTCGGCTTGCTGATTTATGCCGGGAATGGATTGAATCGATTTTAATCGCTCCCATAAGCGAGTGCAGTCAAGTGCTCAATAAAACACACGCGATTCCTGCTTCCGCAGGAAACCAATGATCCTGGGGTGGGCGTGTTCGGTGATTGTGTGTGTTTCTTGTATTGCTTCAGTTTATTTGTTCGCCGATAAATCTCTTTATCGCCATAATCGTTAAATCGTTCATTCGTCACGGACTTTGATTGCTCCCACCAGCCAACAATGAACTTAGCTTCCGTCGCAACAGTGGATAGAACTTTAATAGGACAAGAGGAAAATAATGAAGCCATATTTCTTGTACTCATGGATCTAAATTGTAACAGACTTTATTCAAACGTTTAAGAACTTAATTTGTACTATGTTTTAATACAAAGATATTTCCTTTACTTTAACATATTAAATTGTATTAAATTACCTACAACACCATTTTTACCCACTGTTGTCAGAAGCGCTGACTTGTAACGTGCTGTTCACGCCACAGTTGTGTTCACACAATATATTGTACGCATTCTCAGAAGTCAACACGCCGCCCTCATCCTCTTTTGTATTTTACAAACTTTGAGTGCATTGATGAACTGACATTTACCAACTATAATAATAATAATTTAATAAGCAATACAAGTCTTCCAAAATTACTAGCCTCATGGGAACCTTCCCCACAGGAGTTGGCTCTGCAAAAATTTGCAAATTACTATCACTAAACTGTTGCGACAGATGAAACAGCACAGCCTGCAGCATCAACAGCTTGGTAAACAAATTTCCATTCGTCGCTGAACAATT
This sequence comes from Drosophila truncata, assembly GCA_008042515.1. Taxonomy (NCBI): domain Eukaryota; kingdom Metazoa; phylum Arthropoda; class Insecta; order Diptera; family Drosophilidae; genus Drosophila; species Drosophila truncata. The sequence goes on along the minus strand of VNJQ01007030.1, from coordinate 163,036 downwards.
GTACAAAATTGCATATGGGTGACTAACATGCCAGGGAGTGTGTGTGTGTGTGTGAAATGTTTTACAAATTTTCTGATTTATTGTAAAAGTTTTTATGCACATTTCAGTTTCTGTTCAAATAGTTGAGGGCGATATGTGTGTGGAAGTCGGACTGTGTGTTGACGGGCACATGACAGTCCGACTGTGAATATGTACATAAGCGAATGTTCCAGCAGTGTTTGCTCAGCGTGCAAAATGCAATTAGAGCGGACGAAAGCTTACAACCAAAGCGCTAAAAGTGCTTACTGAAGGTCAGCTAGACGCTCAGTGCTCCCCAGGAATTATGTATTTAGTTAATGTTCGTACACACATGTTCGCTTCACGCGCCAGCAGATATAATTTGTAATTAAAACCCATCAAATTGAGCAGGATAATTAAATGAGTTTCACTGCAAAAATATGCTAAGCTTGCTAAGCTAATGGGGGCTAAAGTGCTGGAAAATGTAAAATGTGCACCAAAATGCTACTTCTATAATAAAATGAATATTTTATTGACTTTTCTTCAACTCAGTCTTCGTTAAGAAAACTTTTAAGGTGCGCCAAAATTTAATTTCAACTTTAAGTAACTCTATAAAATATTCAAGCACTTAATTCCAGAACTCTCTTTAAACGATTTTAAATCTTTGCACACAAATAAATTCAACCACAAATCTAATATAAATTCCACTGGCCCACAAAAGTATGCAACGAGGATTTTCTCAACATAAAGCCAAGTTCATCGAACTTGGCCGCAAACAAAGCCAGCTGAAACGCATTTATAAACATTGCAAAAACCACAACACAAAGCTCAGGATTATTCGAAAAAGAATATTTACAGTCAGAGGCAAAAGTCAGCAAAAATTTTCCTCAAACTCGGCGGGACATTTTTCTTGATCAGTGCTGTCTGAATGTTTTTAATTTCAATTTTCGTTTTGTTTTCCAGGCCGGCTGTGTGTCATCTTGATTGACAAATTGAAACAAATAGCTGAAGATATATCACACAAGTGCGAAATGTATTGATTTTCGGATGGGAGGAGCCCCACGACATCGACAAGGATAAGGTTCAGGGACGAGCTTCATAGAAGCAGATGCTGCTACTCCAGCTGCTCCTGCTGATGTGAGATGAACTTAATTTATCCAGTTTCGGTTACTCAATTCAGCAGTTTGGCTTAGTTTTGTATGAGCTGAATTATTAATGAATGCCCGACTAGGAAACAACAGGAGGTCAGTGCCGAGCGGAATTTATGGTGCGCCGACAGTTGTATTGTGTCAAAATTTGTTACCAAACGAATGCCAGAACAATAATAAATTAATTAAGTCGAGTCTCGAGTCGCAGCCGTGAAAAGGCCCAGCAGCACGTGCCGCAAATGTGTAATCACTAATTAAAGCGAGTGCAGCTCCTTAAAGGCCGCCCGCCATTCGCCTTAAGGGCCTCGCATATCCTGTAGTATCCTGGTATATCTTATCTGCTCGCTGGTCAGACCAAGCCGAGTGGAAAGCACAACTCGCCATTTGACTTCTCCGCGCAAACAAAGGCCCACAGCAGGCACCGACGACACCTTGGACCTGCGATGATAATAACGAGGACACCAAGATAAGGATAAGCGACAACTGCAGTCCATTCACCAAAACCTAATTCAACGAAACAATAGAAGAGAGCTCGACCAGATGGGAAAGATGCTAATGATGCTGAGGCTGATGACGTTGATGATGACGATGACAAAAACGGGATACCAAATTGCAAACAATGCGGTTAACTTTTCCAACTCGTAATTACGGCACAAGTGTAATCGCAGTGAGTGCCCAGACGAGGGCTATGAAAGGAGAGAGGACCGATAAAACCCATGGAAACCTTATGGATTTCTAACTCCTGCTCACATTACGCATACGCCACATGTGACTCACACCAGTAGTGCACCTATTTATTGCCTCTCAATCTGTCAGAGGGCCCTTCATCAGCCATCCATTCAATTGAGCAGCTATCTGTATTCATAATCAATCATACACTGGGGAAAAAAGTTAAAAATAAAACTAAAATTAACCACTATAGTATTCTTTTACATAAAACTAAACTTCGGAAAGGCCCTTATTAGTTCTGCAAGTAGTATTTAAAAAACTTACATCTTGTTTCATATACTAAATATTTTTTAAGTGTATTTTTTTAATAAGTGATTAATGCATTGCTCTTGCATTGCTCTTTTGCATTTAACTCGCCGTGTAATTGCTCACACTATGTATTACTATAGATTTTAATTACTAAAGCTAAAACTTTAATTAAATAATTTTCTAATAAAAGTTGCCTAGTAACCAAAAAATAGGGAAAAGGCTTTTAAGAACTCTTAGAGTTTCGCATTTTACAAGGAAAGGTAAAATAATATATAAACAAGTCGCACAAAGCGAGATCATGGGGAACCCACCGCCAAGACAACCCACAACAGGAGGTATTCAATCCAACTTATGTCTGTCCGCAACAGACGATATCCTTTCACAACACATCCTCCCCAAGGAGTCATCTTCTCATCCCTGGGTGTGCTTGCCCTGCGTTTCTGAGCGGAAAAATGGCGAATATAATCGCAATTATTTTTACCTGCCGGCACTTTTAGCACATTCCGCCAGGTAAAACTATGTGCGAATATTTCTTCGGCTGGAAAATGAAATAGTGGACCTTAGAGAAAAAGAGAAAATGTAGAAAATTGCGCGATGTGAAAAAACAGAAAATGTTAGAAAAAAGAATTTAAAAATTGCAGAAAGTTATGTTTGAAGAGCACTTAGAACGGTTTGTGTATATTCCATATTAAACCATTTATTTTGGGTAAACATAGGAAAGTAAATCTTTCACTTTAAATAGAGAAAATATAATTTGTAAAAGATATGACACACATTTTGAAGCATTAAATAAACATTAATTCCGGACAATTTTTGAGCCCAACGAATCAACTCTCATTAGCCAGAAACATATAAATATTAACGGGCATTTATCTGAACAACTGGATGTAGAATGCATTGTTTTAATTAACCTGTAATTAAAACAGATTTAATTTAACACGTGTTCATTGCATTTGATGGGCCAATGAATTCGAAAGGCATATTGAAATAATTAAACAATTAAATGGTAGAACTAACCATGGCACATGTTCCATAAATAATCAAATAGGCATTTCAATTATCCTCGTTTAATTTGAGCCTCTGCCCAGGACATCAGTAAATCATGGGAGTCATTAGGTCCACAAATATTTAAAAGTGGCAAAAAGATCTGTTTGAGGAAGCCCTTGTGCAATTTATTTGAGTATCGAGCGGACGTAAAAACTTCCTGAAAACTGTCAAATGGAAGCCAACAGTTACTGCCACTCAGTCAGTGGCTTTGTCCTTGTCCTCCTTGGACCAGTCTTTGTTTAGAGAGGAAGAGCTGTAATTTTCCTGCGTTCCCGGCAAACTTTTCACTGTGCCAAACACAAACATATATGTATATACTCCAACACTCTTTAGTTTATAGTTATTTTCCACAATGTCTGATGTGTTTGCCTGCGAGTTGCTTTCGTTGACAGAGACTGCAACTTATTTTGCATATCTTAAAAAATAGAACATACGCAGATCCCGGAGCAACCTCGGTCCGCGCCAGAGACCATTATAATACAATAACATCCAAGGCCTGAGGGACTGCAAACTGGGGTTTGATAGCGACTCGAGTGCAGCTGCTGTCGCAGCCATAAAGTTTTCGGTCTATAAGGAAGTTATTGCACTTCCCCCTCCGCTTCCTTTTTGGCCAAAGGAAAAATTCTCATTCCGCAAACTGTGAATCCCCGTACACGCTCCCTCACAATGGAAGTGATTACGGAGATATGGGGCTCAAAAAGGAGGTCCTCCGAGAAATAAGGAACAGTCACTCAAGCTGACTTCTTTAACTTTACCCGGAAGTTAATAAAACGAGAGCGGAGAGACAGGCCTCAAGCTAAAAATTCACAGCAAGCTTACAAGTGGCTGTTGGTAGTATATAATACAAGTTAAAATACAAAATAATAATAACTACATAGGGACTTTTCTCAAATGTAAACAAAAAATCCTTTTCTGAAAAACTACCATTTTAAAAACGAGTTCTACCTCATGTTATTCATGTACTCAAGCTTATTTCATTACTTAATACTATTGTGAACTTGCAATATTTTTCCCTCAATTTTTCTTTGTTAAAACCCATTTTAAATATTTTATAGTAATAATAAAATACCTAATGCACGATTTCAGGAAATCTTGACTGCTTTGCTTTCCTCAGTAAGTTGCATTAAACTCATTGAACTTCGTTTCTAGTGGGGCAGGGCCATTGCCATAGTTTGGTCAGTTTTTAAAATATCCCCGCATAGTTGCATGCCAGACACAATTTTCCGCAATTTTTAATCTACGGTTTTGCTTTCCTCCCAGCGAGCGGACGTTGTGGGTGGCTGAAAGCACTTTCACATTACTTTTGTTTTAATATTGCAGCAAATGGCTGAAAGCAGCTTGGCATAGTATGTGCGAACATTTTATATGACTACTGCCACACACGCACACCCTTGGAAACATCTATTGTTTTATTATGCCCGGCAGTGTAAATTAAATGGGCATATTACGCTTTGGCAGGTATTTCTTTTAAATCTATAATAATCAAGTAGAAATTGTAAATTGTGTTTATAAAATCATTACCACAGATTTTTAAACATATATTTATTAGAAAAATATTTTGCAAAACTTGAATGGAAACTTTTGATTTAAAAACAAAAAAATTTTTGATCCATCTAAAAAAAAAAAATAAATAAATTTTAAATTATTTTTCTTAGCTACAACTATTAACACCAGGTACTTTATATTCGTTACTTCTACATGGAACTCTTTTTTCTGATTTATTTTCCTTTTTTTGGTCTGGCCAAGCGGCGGGACAGCAGCGGCCACATGGACAGGAACATGGTTGATGCGGATGTGTTTTATTCGCACGCTCACGCTGACACACACCACCCACCGAGATAGGGGGTGCGTGCTCAAGTGGGTAAATTTGTGTGTGCGCCTCGCTTTCCCTTTCCGGCAGCCAAGGCCGCAGGAGTAGGATGCGAGGAGGCAAGAGCGTGCCTCTGCATCCGTCCCGCCCAAAACAATTTCAAATTATGTTTGAAAAAATGTATACAAAAAAATATGAGCTCACAAACACACTTTCACATGCTGGGAAAGCAGCGCAGTGAATTGCAATAAAAAAAGTTTTTCTGATTTCCCTCAACAATAAAATAACTGTGCGGGAAAATAGTAAATACTTTTATTAAAACGTTTTGGAGCTTATTTTTGCCACCAACTTGTGTAAACATATTTCAACTTTTATCATTTACATTCTCTCCCGCCTCTACTTTCACCGGAAACCTCTCGTGCTCTCAAAGCAATTAATAATAAGTTAAGAACCAGGGGAAAAAGTGGTTCATGAGCTCTTTATTATACTCATAAAATAAATCGGGAAATTTATTCATGTGAGTGAGCATCAGCTGTAATATGAAGATTCGATTGGCGTCCAATTGGAATACATTTTTGTGTTATTTAAAGGCTTAATTTAGGTTACAAACTATAATATTATATGAGAAAATATATATCAAATATACATCACATTGTTTCTTTTTTCCCACTTAGCTTTCACCCTTTTGATTTTCATCACTGGGTCACTTGTTATGTGGGACAAATATATCAGACATGATTAAAAATATTAAAATTCAAGTGAGTGGAAACTAGGGTCCCAGCTTAGCCGACCCCAAGGACCAAGAAGAGCAAAATAATAAAAATAACAATAAAATATCACTTATTGAAATAAAACTGCTCGTGCCTATGAAACAAAAACTGGGGAATACAATCGGAACCAGAGTGCGAGAAGCCAAAGCCAAACAAGGAAAGTGCGCTTGTACACAGAAATCAATCAGTTGATGGGATGCTTTTATAGAAATTACAATAATCCCAAAGCTCCCGGCGAAATTCGTGGCGGGGGAATTGCAAGCACACATTAATATTGTTGATTTGTCCAGATTGATACGTATGGCTGGTGAATAATGCTCACCCAAAATTCAATTTACAGCTTACACGTGGCGTACTATTCAGTACTCTGTGCTTCATTGAAGCCTTCACCGAAGTGTAACATTAGATAAGGATGCCTTAATTAATAATTTTAATTGTGAGCCACTTGGATTACGCGACTGATTTATGATAAACTCGAACATGGGCTCGCTGGAGACCCTTTTGGCGGCCGGGGAACTGGAAACAAGACACGTTTCTGTTAAGAGCCAACATCAAAGCTATAGAAATGCAATTTATATCTGCTCACGCCATAATTAAATCTCCCTTGGGGATCCACAAGCCACAGCCAAGCGCTTATCAAAGCGACTCAGGGACAAACCGGCAAATGTCAGTCAGCCAAAGCAATTACCACATGACAGACACACTTATGTATATATATGTTAATGCCAAATAAAAAATGGTATTCTAACTCTCCTGAGTTAATCACACACTCAGAACAAATATGGTGAAACAGTAAGCGTAATTCCTGTAATGAAAGGAAACCTCAACAAAACTTTACAATTACAAAATTAAGGAAAGGCTTTCTTTATTTATAAATTATTTAATGATGACTTTGGTCCGAGTGTAGATTCTATTATATGCGGCTTTACACGTTATTTATTTAGTGATTTTGATTTAACACTTTGCTATCAACTCTTATTTTCCTTTTTGCCTGCTTTTTGGAAAATTTTACAAAGATCTGCAGAGGAAATGGATTTGGGCCTCTCGATTGGCGCCCCCAGAGCACGCGCCCAGATTAGCTGCGAGAGTACACCCAGTGCTCGGGATACGCCAAACAGTACTGTGTAGTACTTCATCTCTTTAAAACCATAGTGCTGCAGTAGGACGCCAGAGTGGGCATCCACATTGGGGTAGGGATTGGCCACCTTTCCTAACCCCTTGAGCACCTCTGGTACGATTTTCCATAGGCGGGTTACGAGCTTAACGCCAGGATCATCCTTGCAGTGATTCATGGCAAACTCATTCTGCAAGACAAATCGGGGATCAGTGACCCGGAGAACGGCGTGCCCGTAGCCGGGAATAACCTGTGAATGGAAAAATGAATTTAGAAATTGAATTTATAAGTTCCGATATATAATATATTACCTGACCGCCTTTGAGCGTGTCGTCGACAAACTTCTTCAGCTGATCATCCGTGGGCTCATCACCAACATTCTTTCGTAGCTTGGTCAGCCAAACGAGCACTTCCTGGTTGGCCAGTCCATGAAGGATCCCAGCTAAGCCGCACATACTGGCCGAAAAGCATAAATACGGATCGCTTAGAGCGGAGCCCACTAGGTGAGAGGCATGGGCGGAGACATTTCCGCCCTCGTGATCCGCATGTATGACCAAATAAAGCCGCATCAAATCAGCAAAGTCGTCGTGTTCCACTCCCAACATGCGGGCGTAGTTCCCGGACCAGTCCAGTTTCTTGTCGATGTCTCGTATTCCTTCACCGTCCTTAAATACATTCTGGTAGATGACTGATGCCACAGTAGGTAGATAGGCGCACAGGTTCATTGCGTCCTCATAGATGTACTTCCAGTAGTCCGCCCGTTTGGCGCCTTTATTGTACGCCTCGACAAACTTGCTAGCCGGATTGAGGCAGGCAACTGCTGCGGAAAACTGCGCCATTGGATGAATCTTCTTGTCCATCGAGTCCATCATTCGCAGACAGTAGCGCGGCACGCTGCTGCGCTTAAGCCAATCCCTCGTCACCTCTTTCGCCTCCTCCTTTGTGGGAAGCCTTCCCGTGGTCAACAGGAAGAAGCAGCCCTCGGGCGTTCCCTCCTTCGTACCCTCAAGTACGCGTGGCAGTTGTTGACACACATCCTTTAGTGGGTAGCCGCGATAGGAGATACCCTTATCCTTGTCCAGACTGAAGGAAAAAATAGGAAAGATTGTGGTTATTCCATACATTTAAAACTGATAACTAAACCCACTTGGATGTATCGCATACAAGGAGTGGAAGACCCCGCATACCACCTATCAAGCTATTAACGCTGATCTGTCCAATTGAGTTCTGGCCATAGGCATTTTTTATGGCCAGAAAAAATTCTCGCCTCTCGGGTATTATCTTCGCCAGTTCGGCCTTTATGCCCGTGAACCCGCTGTTATTGGATTCGCTATATTTCCTTCCAACTATGGACTGCAGGGGAGTGTTAAAATCTCGATTGGAGCCGAATATATCAACTAGCTTCAAACGTCTCGCGTAAGTCTTGAACTGCATTCTTGAAAGTAAAGGCTGGGCCAAAATATTAATTAAATTAGGCGACTAAAGTTGGTCAAAAATGTAAAAGGAGAAAAATTTAATCAATCTTATAACATTTCAATTTGGGTAATTTAAAAGTACTATTTGAAAGTTAGTGAATTATCACAGCCTTCTGCTTTTTAACATTAACATTTTTATTAAAATAATTACATTTATTTGTTTATTTACCAATTTATTAATTATCCATTATCTTAGCTAAACCACTATCAATTCAATTAACTGGGGATTGGTCTAAGATGTTGTCAACAATATTTTACATTTTTACAGGAACAAACTTTGAGCTGCACACACATTAAATTAATTCCTGTTTGTTTGTCGGTTAACGAAATTTCTGGGCCATTTGTGTGGCACCAAAGCCGAACTGCAACGAAACCAGAAGGCCGGCCACCCACTCTGGCCCTCGACTGGGAGCACTTTCCGTATGAAATGCCAAAAAAATTAAATATCTATTTGTAGTTCCGAACACTGGGGAATTTCAGCGTTACTTTGACTCATCTGCCAGGAACAGAGCACCAGCCGGGAGGGATTGCAAGTTGTGAGTGAGTGGAATTGGTACTTTGGCAGCGTTTTTCATGCATATGCCATTGCCATCGGCCCCGATGAGCTGCACTTTGGGGAATTTTTTGGGTTTTTCTCAACAAATTTATATTTGTTTGTTTGCCGTTCTGATTTTGTCCGGCTTTGGGGCAATCAGCGCTCAAAACACTGAGAGTGAGAAAAAAAGCATAAAACTTTGCCTTTAATTAAAACATATTTTACAAGCACACATTCAGAGCGCAAAAAAAAGGAAATAAATATAGAAAAAATATTTTTGCGCCGCTTCACTAACAGTCATCAAATGGAAATTAAAACTTTATCGCTGGGCAGCACTCGTTGGGCTTTTCCATGCAACATCCACCGCCCGCGGGCTCTGTAAATGGCCATTCAGTCAACAAGTATCCCACTTTGACTTTATCCACTCATTATTCCCCCTTTTTTGAGCACATATATTTTGCATTTTATTAATTAACATTCAATTAGCGAAAACGGTTGCGGCCCTGGCGCATTCAAGTGGCATTTAAGCTATTCACCAATTTTTATGGAAGCACTATTCAAATGGTCCAAATGGAGTCTTTCTCTTTGCGCCCAATGCAAAGTTTTTCCATAAAATACTATTCGCTTTTTTCACAGTTTTAGTTTTATCTCTTTTTCGAGTGGTCTTAGTTTGCTGCTTTCAATCTTTTTTGCTGCCTCGACACTGTAAATAATTGTAAATCAGCAAAGAAGGGAATAGTAATGAGTAATTGAAATATATAGTGGTGGAATAAAATGGAGTATTTACATTATCTTTCTTCATAAAAAAAATGAACTGAGAATAAGGATAGACATAATATTTTTTGTAGAATAAGAATTCAATAGAAATTACTGACATAATTCCTTGTAGAATAACTCTTTATTAAATTTAAATCGAGAAAGCGGTATTCTCATTTTATTTATTAATTCAAATTATGCACAACGAAAAACCACCCACTAGGCCCTGTAATTAATAAAACTAATGTGCTTAAAATGTGTTTTTGTGAAATTTATAAATTTTGAAGGGCTGTAATAGAAAACATAATTTTTTCCAAGTGATTTCAGCTTTGTTTTCATTTTTTTTAACATTTTAAAGTTTAAATATTTGAAAACATTTTAATAGATATCATAATTTTTCCCAAGTGACTCTGAATCTGCCTGCATTTTTTCTGCGTCCTTGTTGTTTGCTATAAATTTCATGGTCTGAGTTTTTCCGCTTTAGCTTTGGTGTTTGGTTCATTACAAGCTTAAATAATTTTCCTCTCTTGGTCCTGCAAAGACAAAGGCAGTGGAGAATGCAAAAGCGAATGCTTCAAGTGGACAACGCCCTTGAATGCGAAATCGAATTTCGCACTTAAGCAGCTGTCAGCAACGGTATCTGTCTTGGCCCGGCTCACGACCCTTTCTCCCAACGCCACTATGCTTTGGGTCCGCTCTGTTTTTCCCTACGAACGGAAAGTTGCATCATGGACAAGTTGTAAGCAGAAAAAAAGCAAGAAAAAAGAACAGAAGCTAAAGGTTGAAAACAATTTTGTTGCCCTAATGCATAATAGAAAGTGTCGTATCCATGGCAGCAAAAGTTTAAAATCATTTTATTAACTTAACTTTGTTGTACGGCCAAACACAATAAGGCAAGTTCGGTGAGGGCCGTGGGCGGTCGGATAAGCAGAGAGATATTTGTAGTTGATAATATTTAGTGCGATCTGTTTTTTCCGAAATTATTCCGTTTTCCAAAAGCTGCAATTGCATTTCGAAGAATTCTTTAAGCTGAACGGAATGTCATATGCAAATGCAATTACAATACTTTCGGTCCCCCCAACTTCGGTTTTCTATTAACCCCATGGAACCCCAACGATGGCTTGGCAGCTGGGGTCCTTCGCAGGACGTGTTCGTGAGCGAGTGGCGGCTTGCTTCTTCACGAACTTTGACGTTTCCACTAATGAAAGTTCGCCCGCATCCAGTACGTGTGTGAGTGTCAAGGAGTTTTTTCTAAGGTTGATATTGCTTCTTGGCTTTTGTTGACATCACGTCGAACCTGTTACGGGTGTCACTTCGATTTGCCCTCTTTTTTCGGGTACATCTCACGTGTCACGGAGGAGGTCATGGTGAGTCGACGATTCTGACAAATAGGTTAACAAGGTAACAGGAATGCGGCCACCTCGAAGGTCACACGATTTGGGCGAAGGTTTCAAAATGTCAATTGCTCAGCAGTCATGATTAATTTGATCAAATTAATGATTGGGCCATCAAGGGTGATTTGAGAGGAGCCTTGAAGCAAAGAATTTTCACGCTGAAATCATTAGCATTGCCTAACCTAAGCATTGCTCTTTTATTTTCTAGAATCAATGAATCTCTTAAATATTTTAACATAAAATTCATTAAAATCCAGTTTCGGCTATAAAGGCAATTTAAATACGAAAAGAGTTAACTTCCTGAGAGGCTTTTGGTCTCCAGGCTTTCATTGGATTAAATTAAATGTTTACATTGTACAATGTAGGTCGATGGCACGCATCGCTTACCGCTGAAGCGTTTAACTGCCGAAACGTTTCATTATTTTACAACCAACTCCGAGCTCTTCAATGCATGGTTCACGGAGCTTGTTCGGTGCCTGTGTTTATGATAGGAAAATGTTTATACTCGTTGAAATATGCCCTTAAATTTTCCATATTTGTTTACGACGGGCGCCCGGAATCAATGTTAAAATGCACTCAAGGGCAGCCTGACTGTGAGCTGAGATTGTTAATAAATGTTTTATTGCCGTTTGGCTCAATTATTCATTAAACTGCGCCTCTACCTTTCGCTTGCATTGAGTGACTGACTGATTAAACGGCTGGATAAGCCCGTACATAATGAGTAATTAAGCGGTTAAGTGCCGCGCATAAAAGCCTCGAGTTCTGTACCGTGAGCTCTGGGTCCTCGGCGCGTTCGAAAAGGATGCCCGTATCCCTGCAGATTTATGCCAAGCACAGACCGCACAAGCAGCGTCGAATGGATTTCTTTAAAAATAAAAGCAAATCAAAGTGAAATACAGTCAAGCACCATTTGGTCGGCAAGTGTTTGCTACAGTACCCGGGGATCCAACAAGTTATTCAGCCCGCCAAAGATGCTTTTATCCAGCAGTTGCCGCGCAGACAGAGCCGGAAAGGAAATGCGGCCAAGTGGTGAGCAGTTAGCACAGCACACATGAGCTCCAGCTCCACCTCCATCTCAGCATCCAACTCTCCGACCCAAGCCACACCACTACACCACTTGCGCTATGTATGGTATGTATGTGCTGTGGCTCTGTGGGCCAAATTGAGTATTAAGTATTTTGAAATTTTTTTGTGAAATAAAAGAAAAACGCAGCGAAAAATGGCAAAGGGAAAATGAAGGCAGCAGGAAGTGGTCCACACAAACACACAGACACTGACACAGACCCGAAACAGGCGGAAGCGGAAGCACTCACATTACTCAACATACCGAAAGTAGCCCGGCGAGAACTTTCAGACTGATGACGACGACTCCACCTCGTCCCATCTTATCCCATTTCCACCCACACATTGATGTAATGCTGGAGTCGGGTTCACCAGGTGAATGCTTTAAAGTGGCCGAGGCGAAAGAGTGAAGATATTTAGGGATTCGACCCATCTAGCCACGTGTAAGAGGAAGCTACCTTTAAGTCTTGTGCATTATTTAAATTATTTTGTTATTTAAAATATCTACGGAGTGCATTACATGAGGAATCTCGTAAAAAAGCAAAGAAACCATAATATGATTTTTATGATTTTATGCTCCTCTCATTCGCTTGACCTTTGGCTGTGAATACACTTCTAGACATCAATTTAGTTTTATGGCCATAACTTACGGATTCTACTCGCCCCAAGGGAACCATTTCCGATGATCCCTTTTGGCATTCGAAGTTATTTATCTGCATGTTAGGATTTTGAACAACTCGGAGAACGATTTTCCCTGATTAGGTTTAGAGAAGTTTTTGTTACCTAAATAAAATTGGCCAATTTATGATGATTTTTGTGTGCATTTTGGTATCCGATCTAAGTCAGTCAATTAAATTGTTTGACCCTTAAACCGGCCAAATGGGAGTTCTGCCCCGAAATTGCGTCATTGCGGCTGCCTTTTGGCCATTTCTCTTTCAATCTCCGCTTGTGTCCAGCCCAGCTTGTGGCGCATTTCGGCCGCACTCCATTGCTCACTTTAAGTCTCGACATTTTGACTCGCAAATTAAAATAAATGGCATCACATTTTTTCCCTCAGATTTCTGCTGTTGTGCTCCATCTCCTTTATCTGCTTCTCTCTTTCCAAAGTGGATATTTAAGCGACATTGAGTTGACTTAATTCCAACGCCCGGCAGCATCTTCAAGTTTTCCGTCCCGATAATGCGGGAAAACGGGAAAAAATCAGGGCAAGGAAACGCGTCGCCGCCAACAAAAGGCCAAGTAATTTGATGGTAACAGATTTAATTACAAAGTTCCGGCCAAGTCGTGTGTTAAATTTAACCGAAAAGTTCATAAAAATGCATAATCCTAATGTCCGGCTAATGAGGCGTGAACAGGTCACGGGTTTGGTTAGGGGGCGAGTTTTTAACTTTTCTTTTAATAAATTAAATTGAATTTGTTACGCAAATTGAGCGCAATTGGACAAAGGCCAGAGATACAAAAGCGATGAAGCAGAATTCTGCCTTAGCAAAAAATATACGAATAATTTAAGGTTAATTGTTGTTATTAGCCATTAAAAGAGTTGAAAAAAATGAAGGCCAATTGTTTTTGCACCAAAGTTAACTTAATTAAATATGAAACAAGAAGCGGTTGTGTTAGCAATAAAAACATTCATGTTTTGTAAAATATTTTGCATTGTTTATTTAATATTTTAAAAATGTACTTAATTTATTTTTGTATTTAACTAAAATTGTAGATAAAAACTAAATGGTTTCTTTTTATTTGGTTGATTCGTTCACCTTTTTGCTGCTTCTCTTGTATACCAACAATTTTCAATGGTTGGGTTTCTTGTCATGCAAAAATATGTCCGCGAAATATTCAGCTCTTTGTATTAAAAGGTATTTTCTATTTTAATTATATTAAAAAGCCATGTTCAAGTACATTTCTCAATCCCCGTTCGTTCTAATAATAAATCACTTTAGACCTTCGTTACTGTTCGAACCCACAGCCCATTAATTCGAATGTCCTGCCCTTCTGTAACAACCAAAAAATTATGGGAATCCCACTTGGAGGAATCCTGCTAATAATCTTAATTCTAGGGACTCACTAAGGCATATGCAGGCTTTACTTCTACAATTCTAATTAGGAACACAGAAGTGTGGACTCGTCTATTCGTAGGGCGTGTGGAGGGAGTATATAGTATAACCTTAAGACGAGATTTCGTTCAGCTTTGGGTAGGTAAGCTACTCTGAGTTTTATTGGCTAAGCACACACAGCACGACATTAAGCAATTAAGTACACTTTTCAGCTTTCCAATTAAATTTTAACCCCTATTTGACGTTAACCTATACTGCAGAAAACTTCATTCACTCAGCCATTCAGGGGATTCATCTCTTAAATGCAGTCAACGATGAGATAAATAAACTTTTTGTGCATTCTTTTGGGGCTATGAAAGATCTTTAAGAAGTAGCGACTTAAAATAGATGGTGATGTTAACTGTAACATAATGTCTTAGGATGATGATTTACTCTTTGTAAGAATACTTTGAAGATAATTACTGATAAACTTAAGCCTAGCCTTGAAATAAGTATAGTTTTAAAGGGGCCTACATTTGTGGATAGCCAAAGATTCTGCTTAATACTTGTTTTAGGTTTTCAGACTGCACACATTCATACACAAAACAAAATCAATCACATAATGCTCCCATAATTCTCTGCTGACTAAATGTTAAAACTTAACTTAAAACTTAAACTCGTTGACTCAAATTCTTAATAGTAAAGCTTAGAGATTGATCGTGTCCAGATCCTGGCAGGGGGCCCGAGGACTCAAGTCATCCGTGCCGACACTGCCTCTACCACCATCTCCTGCGCTGCCCCGTCCATCGCCAGTGATGTCCGCCATGGATGAGTGATTTTGGTTTTGATTGTGTCGCAGATTCGTGTTGTTGTTATTGGCCATGTGCTGGCCGGAAACGTTGTTAGTCTTCGATGCCAGGCCGTCAGCCGAGTTCAGGTTGTTGTGTAGCGCCTGCGTCTTCTTTGTGCCCAAACCCAGTGGGAAAGCGAAGTCCTGGGGCAGCTTGTGCATAATTTTGCCGGAGGTAATCAGCCGGCCAAAGCCCTCCTAGAAAGGGAAAGATAATGTTATGGAAAGCTATAGGAAAGCATATTTAAAGACAATATACAACCTGATGGGCAAAAGCGTAACCCGAGCGTACAGAGCGACGTCCACGGCGTGAGGAAGCCGTACGACGGACACTGCTAGAAGCCCTTGAATGGATCTTCTTTAAGGATTTTTGACGGATCTGTGAAATATTAAATAAGAAACGGAAAAGAAAAAAATTTAAATGTTATTCACCTTGTCCGACAGGCTCGGATGCACATCCAGCAAATAAAATTTGTAGGCCAAGACAGGGGCCACCAGGACCATCACTGTAATTAGCATGGTAACCCAGAAACTCAGATCCTTCATGGCCTGAGTTAAGGAGCCCACATAGGGCCCACCAATGACGTAATTGTAGAAATAATCCAGAACAAAATACCAAATCAAACTGCCCCAAATGGTCACATGGTTAACAACGGTCCAGTAGGAGGTGTAGAGAGATATCTATAAATAGATGATTAGTTAAAAGGATTAGGTAGATTTCAAACATGCATGTTTGCAGCTTAACTAACCTGTGCTGTGTTGTCCACTATAAGAATGGTGGCCACCACTGCACCCAGTGTCATGTGATCGCTTAGGATATAGCCATCGTGCGAGACGCCGTCTCTGTAGACCCCGTAGGGTATGAGGAATAGGATGAGCGAGGTAAAGGCACCGTGCAGAACACTGTAGATAAACTCCCGTATGTTGAACAGCTCACTCTTTAGGCCCGGCGTGTAGAGGCGTGGAAACTCCACGCTGTTCTTGTCCGACACATCCTGCTCGAAGACGCCCAGCGCCAACACAGGCAGAGAGGTGTAAAACAAATTGTACACCGATATGAACATGGGATCGAACACCGTCTGAAATTGAGGGAGAAATTAGTTGTGGCAAGGAGTATTTTCCCTTGCAGACGAACCCACCTGAGCGCTGAAGCCGCAGAAGAGCGAATACCAGCAATGGCACAAGGTAAATGCAAAGTTCTTGTAGAAAAAGTAGCGTAGAAACTTGCACATTCTATAATAGGACCATCGACCATGGACCAGCAGCAATCGCTCAAGGTAACGGAACTGGGCAATGGCATAATCACTGGATAGGACAGCCTGCAGGCCTTCCTGGCCGGAAATGCCAACACCAATGTGGGCAGCTATTAAAACAGAATTATTTAGCTTAATATCTCGAATCCGTCTCCACTCTTACCCTTAATCATGGACACATCATTGGCGCCATCGCCAATTGCCAAGGTGACGGCATTTTTGGCACGCTTGATTAGCTCGACGACCAGCGCCTTTTGCAGTGGCGTTACCCGGCAACATATCACCGCCTTGCACTGGGAGGCAATGTCCAGGAACCTGGTGAACTCCATTTAATGATTGCCACTCTTAATTGACAGACACAAGCACTTACTTGCTTTCCAGCTCCGGCGATAGGCAGTGCACCAGGGAGTGACCGTTGACCACCAGGGCAAAGCCAGTGTTCTCATCCACCATAATGGAGGCGGTGCCTCCGTCCTCGCTCTTCTTCTCATCACCATACAAATTATTGCATTCAGCACTGTTTTGGAGATACAAAACCTCGTGTTAATACCAAAGTATCGAGTGGATTTTTTAACATTAAATTATGGTTATTATAACAGAAGTGAAGTGTAGAGAGTGGTAGAGTTCAATGAGTTATATGCATAGAGATTTAGACAGGCGACTACTTGCGATGAGAGACAACGAACAAGAAAAGCTTTTTGTTAATGAACAATACTTGGACAGTGACTGTTTTGTTTTTGTGGTTCTGGTGTAACTGGGTTTGTTTGAAAATTGATAACTGCATTTTCCATTTTTGTACAAGGCATGAAGAGGCACACAGACAGAACTCAAACAGATGCTTGGTGTTGTTGTTTTGTTTGGACGAAAATATAATTGTATATAGTTTACTTGACGGGCGGAACAAGCACCAATAGAGGGTTACATCCTTTGGTGGGTAGTACTAAAATGGTCCCTTTTAACTACAATCACTTTTCTAGTTTTTTTAAAAATGTAACCAAAGTAATTATAATATAAAATCTTTAAATTAAGTGTAAAACTGTCCTTTAGTCATAAAAAGTTAAGAATATCTAGGCCAAGATTGAAGAATAATGTGGCTTATGTTAACCATAAAATTTTAGATACCATAAAATAAATAAATAAAATAACCAAAAAAATTAAAGAATAATAAATAATAGCGGATTTTAGATACAACAGAAAGTAGAGATACAACAGTTAGCTAAAGTAAAATTTTCCATATAAAATAAATTTCTAGACCGTCTAATCAGGGTTAAGTTTCACTTTTAGCTAGAAATATAGGCTTGGAAATTCGTTCAATTTGCATAGCTAAAATTATTGAGTTTTTAAGGATTGCCCTCTACCTGTCCGGTCCGCCCTTATTATCCTTAATTTTGTCATCCCACCTAAACGTAACCACCGAAATGGCAGGCGGTGGAGGAGGCGTGGGCGGCAGGTTTGATTCCTGCATGAAGGCCGAGGTTTGCGTCATGGTCACGCTCAGCGGGTCCATGTTCATGTCGCTATTCGCACGGTCAAAGCTCTCGATTCCTGCAAAGTAACAAAATAAGCACAGAATAATTTGCAACAGTTCGTCATTGGTCTTGGGTCTTAACAAGAGTTATATAAATAGTGGCTCACTCACCACCGGGCCGAAATCGATTGTATATTTTAATGGACTCCTTGAACTGTCTTAGCTGCTTCTCCACCTCCTCCACTGAGTTGCCATCGACTATGAAGACATCCGCTAGCTCATCAGTGAGCAGTTGGCACGAGTAGCCAATGTTGATGGCCGTCTCTAAGATTAAAAATGATAATAAATATTTTTAAATATATGTAAACAAAGTTTCTTTTCTCGTACTCACCCTGCTTGTCACCAGTCAGGACCCAAATCTTAATGCCTGCATTCTGCAGATTGGCTATGGATTTGGGCACGCCATCCTGGAGCTTGTCCTCGATGGCAGTTACCCCCACCAGTTGCATATCGCTCTCGATCTCCTCATACATGGCGTTCAGCTTTTGCTCCCGCGAGTCCATTGAAAGAGCAGCCTCCTGTTGCCGGCTCCGCCAATCGTTGTAGTATTGCTCCGTCAGGCGACGTTCGGCCAGGACTAAGGTACGTAGGCCTTCGCCCGCAAATTTCTAGGAACACAAAATACCATTAATTAGTGGCAACTGTGGCGAGTCTAAAGGTTACCCACATTGAGATGATCCTGGGTGCGTGCCTTCAGGTCTTCCTGTCCGCCGTGCAGGCGATCGTATATCACATTGTCTGCTCCTTTGCAGTAGAGCACCACGGAGTCACCGCGCCGGAGAATCACAGACATCCGCTTGCGGACGTTGTTGAAGTCAAGGATGTTCAGGAGCTCGTATTCCTGTAATATAAAGTATTAAATATCGACATATAAGCCCGACCAAGCGACAAGACTTACCTCCGTTCGACCCTTCACCTCAATGGTAATACTATTCGGTGTTCGTGTACGAAAGACAAAGCCAAAGTTGCGGGCCGCCGAGACGAGGGCAGCCTCGTCTGGGCTCTGAGCCTGATACTCCAGCCGACCGTCCACCGTCTCGGCCATGACAGTGTGGCACAGGGCGAGCAGGCGGAAGAACACGTGCGAGTGTTCCTCGTCCGACCGGACGGCGTCCAGCAGCGTGCGATCGTACCAGCGGAAGTCGCTTTCATGATGCGGATTGGCGGAGAAGTCGACGCTTTGGATGGCCTAAGGAAAAGTGGTTTGGTTAAATAAAATAAATGTCATAGCACAAGAACTGGTGTTATATATTCAGTTATCTGTACGTTAAGCAGAGCTCGGCTGTATACTATATTAAGCAGTAGCATTGTTAGTATTAATTTAATACCCAAAGTATAAAATAACCAGAGATTAGTAATGTATTTTCGTGTTATAAGAGAACTGTTGGCAATAATGAAGCTTTGTGATATTTTTCTGTATTTATAAACATGAAATTTTCTATATAATACTAAGTGCAAGCTTGTTTAGTATTATTTTGTAACTATTTTTAAATATTTGCTCTATGTGTATTTAAAATAAGTGTGGGGGAAGTTGACTTTGTTCTTTATTTTCTTATATAAATTGATATATAAGGTATTTACAACAAGCTTTACAAAATATTATATTATTAGGTTTATTCAATGAGAACTTTCAATTTCTAAGTTAAATAACTACCCTCTTATTTATTGCAATTAAACAAATGTTATTAAATATGATTGAAATAACACAATATGGAGGTCATAATGATTTTGATTAAATACTGTTAAAAAAGCTGAACGTATGAGTAATTTCTATTAAATGGAATGCGAATGGTGATAACCAAAGGACATTTCAAATATTTTCTGGTCAAATCAACTCCAACACACACACAATGATTATATTTATATTAACCACAGCTACACACTACAATTTTGGGTGTGATTAGGACATGCAGAACATGCATACGTGCACTCTCTGAGGCGACGAACTCCAATTGGTGGCGAATGTGGAGGCATTGTGGTGGTGGTGGTGGTGGTGGTGGTGCTGGGTGCTCGAGTCGTTTGGGTGCAGTGTGGACAATGGCTTCCCCTCATGGTGATGGTGCTCGAGCTGACCGCAGGGGACACTCAGCGTGACTGTTGATGGGGATTTTCTGAACCGGATCTTCACCAGCCGCTTGCGATGGTGCTGTGGTTGGTTGTGCGTGGTGTTTGGTTCTGTCTGTTCGGAGTCATGCAAGATCTTTACTTTGTCGCAGCTGCTCGTGCGGGACAATTGGCGCTGCATCTGTCCGCTCCGCTTGAAGCAGCCACCCAATCCCCCGCTGCCGCTGCTTCTCCGGCTGTCGCTGCCGTTGGGTGGACTTAGGTTTTCGCCGGAACCTCCAGCAGATGCTCCTGCCGACAGCCTGGGCGACAGGCCGCCCAGGTCATCATCCTGGCTTCTACTGGGCGCCGAGTAGCGCACATGCTTGCGTCCCTGCCGCCGCTCGGAGGGGTCCAGCGTTGGGGACGAAATTGGATTGGCCACCTGCGTGTCCCCATCGGAGGTAACCACCACGGAACTTTTCTTGCTATGGACCTCAGCCTTGTGCACTAGGATGATGGGGGGTGGGGCTGCAGGTGTCACTGCTGCAGCTCCACCTGGGGTTCTGGGAACGTTGTTGCTGGTGTTGTTGCTATTTTGGAAAATTGTTTGCTGCTATAACGAGTAATGTGAGTTGTTGTTTTTCTTTTTGTTCGGTTTGCACATTGCTAGACGCACAATTAGGCAGAGACACACACACACACACACGCACATTGGGAAGTGGGAAAGAGGGCCACAGAGAGATCAAAGTCAAAGTTTGGCTTGGCTGGCCAGACGCTCAGTCTGGTTTAATCTTCCCTGGGCAGTCAGTGCAAAAAACGGACACCGAGACAATACACAAAACAACACACCCTCAACCAAGTTAGAGATTAATTCACTTAGGATAGCCGAAACCCTTACAAATCCGTGAACTCACCTCGGTTATCTCGATGAGCTCGCCGGTTCGGAGGTCAATCACATCGCCGTAGGTGCGTCCGTTGATGCTGCACTTGTTAAACGTCATGATGTTCTGGGTGAGGGTGCCCGTCTTGTCCGAGAAGATGTACTGGATTTGGCCCAGCTCCTCGTTGAGCGTGGTGGTGCGGGCTTTGGCATAGGTATTGGTGGTGGCATAGTACATCTCCTCATCCCAATTGATGAGGAACGATTGTACAAAGCGTATGACCTGCGGAAGAAATAATCAATCAATGAAAGATCAATCATGGCTTTTGGGTTCTGTCTAGGACATACCTCTACTGAAACGTAGAGAGAGATTGGCACAACTGTGTTTAAGACTATGGCATACGAGAAGAAAACCAGCAATCCGATGACTGTCGCCCCCGTCGGTATGTAATCCTTGGGTATGATGTGCTCCCACGGCAGATATCGCTGGAAATGCTGGCCAATCAGGCCCTCCCAGATGGCACATCCAATCGCGAAAAAAGCACATATAGACACCAGGAACAGGACAATCTAAAGTGGATATAGATCACTAATTATTACATGTTTATTATCCGACTTATATGGGAACCTTACCCCAATGATAATAAAGTTGAGCAGACGATCAACGCCAGTGCTCTTGAACTGTGTCTTTCCGGAATTCTGCATCAACTTGGTGTCCACTCCGGCAAAGACGACCACGCCATAGCACCACTGTGTATTCCGTAGGACACAGCCCCTCAATAGGATTTTCTCGTTGTCCAAAGCAAACCTCTGACTCCGCCATATCAAGGTGCCATCGAACTTGTTCAACAGGTTGTTGGGTCTCTCGCAGAGGATCTCACCGTTAAAGTTCCAGAGCAGATCGTGGCGGTCGCCCAGCTCGATGGTCTCCGTAAGGCATTGCTTCGCCTTGAGATTCGTCTCGCCATCCAGTTCCGCTGTCTCAATGAAACAGAGGCCATTTGGCTCCGAGGTGGACAACAGCAGGATGTCTGCTGCCACGAATTGATTGTTGTCCAGTCGGATGACGTCGCCCACCTGCACCTCCGACCACTTGGCATCCACCAGCTTTCCATTTCGCAGAGTCTTTGACTTGCGATTGTTAACCTGCGAGTCGGAGAGATGGCGTTGCTAAAAAAAGATATTTAAAAATATTTAAAAAGATACCTTACATTTGATTTCTAATTTTTATATTTACTATATCATCGTAGGCATCTTTAACAGCGGTTAGCGTCAGCACTCCTATTAGGGGAATGGCTGTGGTCACTGGCGTGAGGGAGGAGATCGCGGGTATCAGCTGCAGGACCAAAAGGCAGAGGAAATAGAAGTTGGCTAGTCTTTGGAACTGCTCCAGCAGATTGAAGGGCAGAAATGTGAACAGCGAATACTTGGAGGTCTTAATGTAATTGTTCTGTAAATATTAAATATTACTTAGTGTTATCTAAATATTGTATACTTTAATTCTTACGTGATATTTAAACTGGGCATTGAATTCTTTGTCATTGGCTCGGATTCTGCGTTCGTTTTCTGTGGGGTACAAATATATATATTACTAATAGGTTTCACATAAAATACAAGTACTTAAATGTAAATATTTTGTTATTACGATAAAAAAATATACAAGACATTTGACTTATATTGTATATTATATTTTAGTTTTGAATAAATGCAATAAAAAAATCAGATTTTAAAACTGTTTTTTTGTAGCCTTTTTAATAAAATATTAATGGCTTATTAGCAACTAAGTGAGGTCCTTGGCTTATTACCCGAAAAGTAGTACGAGCTACGGCGCCTTCTTATCTGGGAAAGACGCCTCAGACTGCGTGTTGACTTGGTCTCGGAGGCCACCGAGGGATTCCTCTGCTTGTACTGCTCCTGGTCATCGGATCTGCTGACTGATGGATTAGCTGCTCCCTGGGCCAGACTGTAGAAGCTGTCGCCCATCATCAGGGGCGTGGCAATAGTCTGCGTGGAGCTGCCAATGTTCATGCCTTCCGGTTGGGCAAGGCATGCCCTTCGATGACTCTCTTTGTCGGAGGTCCTTCGCTCATGCTCCCCCAAATTGTGATCTTCCTCCTCTTCCTCGCAGTGCAGACGTTTCCTTCGATTCTTCGAGGACCTGGCAAACTGGAACCAACGAGTCCTTCTGCTAGCCGCCTGGGCTGCAGCTACTGGAGCCACTGATTCAGATTCATCTCTTATTCCCGGTTCCGTTGTTGGGATTCGATCATCATCCGTCTCCCCAGGAGACTGTCCATCCAGCACGGCCAATTCCAGAGTGTCGGGACGCTGGCGGAGCCGACGCGCAGCCTCGCTGCATCTCCTGCCCCCAATCATGACCAGCTCAGGCGGTAGCTGCAACAAACCCGATATCTGGACTCCACATTACTCCTCATACTGTGCGAAAAAAGCGAAAGTTTAACGTGTTGCCTTCTCCCGGGAGATTAAAACGCAATTCAAAATCCATCGGCACCAGGCAAACTTTGTCGGAGCTGTTGGCCCCCCCGCGAAACTGCGCCATCCATCATTTTGATAGACTGCCGCCCCCATGCGTTTCCCCCACCTCTCTGAAGGCCCCTCGACAGCTGGGAACGATTCCCATCAAACTGAAAATGTTTGCACGCATCCGTCTGGGTAATAAATAAATAAACAAATTTGCTGCTTTGATTTCAGATACCCGGGGGAACTACGCTTTCGGGGGTATGTTGAGTACTTGTTGAGGTGAGTATTATTTCTTTGGATTATTCATTACTCAGCACCATTCCACATCTAAAACAATTAGGAGAGTCTCAAATTCAAACCCCACTTTTAAAGGAAGGAAAATAGGTTACTTTAAAAGGTCTTCTGTTTCCGAATTTAATTAAAATTGTAAATCGATTTCACATTGATCGATTGATAGGAATGTTTGGAGAAGATTATAATATGTTCAATTTCAAAAGTAGTTATTTCTATCTGTTCGAAATAATCAAGTATTTTTTATAAAATATTGAATATGAATACTGAATATTATTATCAGTAAAATATAAATCTATTTAGGGCGTTTAAATTATCTTTTGAGAAAGGGGTAAACTTTGTTTTGACACTTTATAAATAGAGTAAAGTTTACTCTACCTTTGAAAGCGTATGTTTACATTTATGCTCTTTCGCTTCGTTGACTAAATCTGCAGTAAGCACCTTTGTATGTAGTTCTAATGACTCTGAGCTGCTGCTGTCGCCTTTGTGCAAACATTCCGCGTTCAACAGGTGTTTTTGCTATCGCCAAAGGCAAAAGCCACACAAAAGGCAACAATGGGAAAGGAAGCTGCAAGCTGAGTACATTTCGCTCTCCTCCTTCACCCACACACACACACACTCTCTCACTTCCCACTCCCACAATGCGGGTGGGTGTGTAGGCAGAGTCAATGTCAAAACTGTTGTCAAGGCCACGGAGAGAGGCATAACGGTGAAACAGGACTTTGGAGAGAAACTGAAACTGAAATTGAGGCAAAAAGTTGAGATGAAACTTTTTGCCTGTTGGGAAAACAATAAAGGGAATCGGCAAAAGTTTGGGACCTATATCCGCCCGATTTCGATTCACACACAAATGCGGTGAATTTTTTTGTGATTCAAGGACTTGTGCAGTCACAGCTGATTGGCACACTCTCGCTCTCTCTCTCTCTCTCTCTTGTAAGTTGGCTCTCTCCCTTGCGTACGCTCTTTCCTTCTCTGGGACAACAACAAAGCCGGCTAAGCTCTCTCTGTTGTCCTGCCCCGCTCCACCACCTTTCGAATGTCCTGCTGCGAACGTGAGTCATGCATGTGAATGTAAATATGCTCCTTGCTCTCAATTTGTTTCAGTTTGTCGAGTTGTTTTTGCCTTTCCTTTTGCTTTTCCTCTGCGTTTCCTTTTCACCCTGCTGCTGGCATGCGTCACCTTCGGTGGGGCGGCGGCAGCCAAGGGGGCGGCGGCGCAAGAAACAATTAACTACAAGAAAAGGCCAAAAAGAATCGATGAAGGCTCAATAATTATGCTGAGAATGCAGAAAAGACGACGCGGAAACGCACGGGGCGCTGGGGTACATGTTTCAGTGCCAGGTGCCAAATGCATCATCATCTGCTCCTCTCCGACTCTCCTCTTCGGCATCTTATTTTCCTTCTCGCCCAGTTTCGTACATTTTTAGCACATTTCTTGCACTTATTTTGCACCGTTTGCATTTGTTGCTGTATTTGCCGTTTTTGCTGCACTTTTCTTAATAATTTTCCTTGGAACTTTTCTCGGAAAGGCGGAAACACTTTTCGCAACTGCAACTCGAGAGTTTTTCGCGGAGCACGGATTTTATTTGGCCCAAGGCGACACAACGCGATAAACAAAACGGCTAACGCTGGGAACTGGCAAGCGCCAAAGCCAAACAGCCAACTGGCGAGGAGGAAATTGCGGCTAAAATGAGCGACGCAGCTGCGACTGCGACAGCGGCAGTGGCAGCGAATGCGGCTGAGGCAGCAATGGCGAGAGCGTACGGCGAGCAAACTACAGGCGGTGGCAGCGACGCCGACGCAGGGCGATGATGACAACAAAATTCCGACCGCGCTGCCAAGGCAACCGGGCGCGCCGACCCATTAGCTTGGCAACAAACAACAACACTTAAATATTGAGAGAGAGAAGAAAGCAACGCTCAGAAGAGAGCGGCTTGTATTGGAAAAGCTTCG
This sequence comes from Drosophila truncata, assembly GCA_008042515.1. Taxonomy (NCBI): domain Eukaryota; kingdom Metazoa; phylum Arthropoda; class Insecta; order Diptera; family Drosophilidae; genus Drosophila; species Drosophila truncata. Next base: position 137,635 of record VNJQ01007030.1, on the reverse strand, counting down.
AGTTTCAAAGGTCGCATAGGAAATTAACACAGTAAAGAGTCTGATCTCTGGGGTCAAAGCTCAATGGGTGATAGACATTTATTGTGATTTTGTAATTTGGTTTTAAAGAGATTGTTTTCCTTTCCGAAGCTTGAGTTTGTTATGACCTCTAAAGTCGAAAATGAAAAGTTGGTATAATTGAAGAAGAAATAAGTAGTTATGATTGATAGCTTAAATTATTAAAAGATTTCATCAGCTGATTGATCGATAATACTGGAACCATATTTTTCTTAATCAGAGATCGTTGTCTCTAAGTCTAAAAATTCACGCAATGGAATGGTAGGATCACGATCAAAAACTGAGGTCAAAAGTCAGGCATTAGACTGTTATTGCTTTCTATTAATTCAAGTACTTTATTGACTTTAACTAAAAAATAAATCAAGAATTACACTTGAAGCTTTTTTTGTTTAAATTTAAATTAAATTTAAATTGATTTAATTGATTTGTTTTCTTTAATTAACTTTTGAGTCAATTGGCAGAGCATTTCCTATTCGACTTGCCCCACAAATCTCTGTTGCAATTTCCTCAAGTTTGTCAAGCATAAAAATGAGCAAATTTTCTTAAGTCACCCCAAAAAAATAAAAAGTAATGAACATAAAGCAAAGGAAAGAGAAAGAGAAAGGCGGCAAACACTCTTTTCATTTCCCTCCTTGTCAGTCTCTCTACCGCTGGCCAGAACAGTGCACGTGAATCAAACAAAGGGGAGCCAGCGAGCGAGGAAAAGCTGCCCCTTTGCGTCCTCTCTTTCCATTCAAATGAGCAGCAATGTCAATGTCAGAGCGAGAAAATTGTATTTATTTTGGCTGGCGCTCGAAGAGGTGGCGCATATGGGTTAATGAATGATTGCTCGCCAGGGCTGTGAGGGGGTTGAGTGGGGTAATCACACCCCGTACACATTGATTTCATTTTCTCCTTTGTGCAATGCAAACTCAATCAGCGAGGCAACAAAGCCAAAAGCTGGCGAACCATATTCCCACCAAATAAAGCGATTCTGTCGGAATAGATCATGGAAAAATCTATTTTGCGGTTTCTGTGGCTAAAAAAGGAATTTGCATACTCGGAATTCCTTTGAAGATTTCAACAGGTTGGCATAGAGTATACACATAAATCCGACCGACAAAATGGTAATTAATGTAAGAGCTTCATAATAAAAGAGCAAAAATAGTCAAAAATCATAGCCCATAATGTGCACATAAAGGAAATAATTACATTAAACTGAATCACATTGTTGCTGTTTGCGTTCCTTTTGTTTTGGTTCACCCCAAATTACAGTACAGCTTCGACAGCTTTATAAAACAATATTGATATTTCTTACAAACAGGGTCGTACATTTTCAAATCATTTTTATATCCTTTATATCCTTGTTCATGCTTTATATAATAAATTCAAAATATGATTTCAAGATTGCCAAGTATATTTTTATAAGTGTAAATTTCTTAAGCAGAATAATCTTAATACAAGTGCAATAGTGTGTTTTTCCATCAGTTTTGTTTACTGAAGTTTTACTGTAACCACTCTGTTGTAAGCACTCATTCGCACCCATACACCCAAATGGTCACAATTCGCATTCATTCACTTCATTCATTGAGCGGTCGAAACGAGGCGCGTAATAAATCGAAGTGCCGCTCTTTTGGCCAAGCTCAAGGCACACCACGCACACACATAGTAAGACACCCCCGTGCACACGCACACAGAGGAACTCTTGGCCAAGTGGTTAACGGTACCTTTGTGGAATAGTGTCAGGGCCAAAAACCGAGCGGCGGGCGGCTTTTGTTAAAGTTTCTCGTCGCTTTTGGCTGCAATTGGTTTAGCAACGCCACAGAACTGGGTCACTATCTGCCCGAAATCGGAAACAACTGTTCAACTTTTTTGCCACCCCAAAATCGGCGGGCAAAAGCGAATGGGTATTCTCCTCCAATCTAAAATGTCAGAGGCTTTCAGTGAAATCAATTTGCAGCTCTGGATGGGACTTACGTTGGGCAACCATAGACTGTTGCGCTAACGCTGTACACCAGGGATCAAAGCTAGTGGTTATGCCTCAATCCTTTTCAACCGAGAAGGAAATCTATCCGAAAGAAAGATTCTTGATTACACAAACACAGATGAGTTCAAAAGCTGTTAATACTTTTGGCAGGAAACGAGTTGCAGTTGAGTTAGAAATCAGATTGAGCTGACAACTGAAAATATTTCATATCGAGTTTTGTAACAAAAGAATATTGGACAAAATGTGGAACTCGTGGAATTCCCTGGATTCTCTGGTTGTGCCCTCATTGACAAAGGAGTTACCTGGTCTCCCGCAACCCCAAGACGATGATAATCCTCCTGCCAAGAAGCAAAAAATGTCAAAGGCTTTGGAGGATTTCTCGTTGCCCCCGGACATGAAACAGGCATTTGCAGCAGAGTCTGGTGAGTCTGGGACTTGGCACGGATGTTGCTTAACCAATCTTCGCAGCTCGCTTGCAGGCAATGCAGATGACAGTCCTTCCCTATCAACCATCGGGACAGTGTCCATCGGAGCCGGAGAATGATCGCCGAATGTACGTGCCTAGTTTGAGTAAGTCGCTGACGCGCCGCGACATCTTCACCTACTTCTGCGCCTTTGGGGATCTGGAGCAAGTTTGTGTGAAGAATGGCGTGGACTCGCTCAACTATGCCATAGTGATTTTCTTTCGAACCGCTTCCATGCATCTGGCCATTTCAGCCAATCCACACTCAATCAAAGGCCATCGCTTGCTTTGCCGCAAGGCTGCCGAAAAAACTCCTGGCAAGGCGATAAAGTCCACAAAGCCGATGAGGACCGGTGAGGAAAACACTGGACCTCAGACTATAGCAGGTAAATTCAAGAAACAAATACGGAAATCTGACGTTGAAGAATTAAAGAAGAACTTAAGTGCCAGACCAACAAGGCTGGGGGACTTTAAGAATCTCAAAACAAAACTGAAAGGGAACTCTAAAGAAACTAAGCCGAAAAAATCTGTTGTTCCCAGAAAAGGTGATCAAACCTACGTGTATGTAACGGATGCGTCAGAACGTAACTCCCGATGGAGCTTTAGCCTGGCTAGGAGTAACACCACCCTGGAAGAAAAGGAGGTTTTAAAAGAGGGACTTCCGAGTGCATCCAAAAAACTGCTGAAAGCGCGAGCTCAAAACAGTCAAAATTCCTCGACTAAGTCAATTAATTTAATTAAGCCCACAACTCCTTTGAAAACTCAAGAACATCGAAACCATCCTTCATCGAATCCAGAACCTATCACCAACATTTCTGTATCAAGTGCTCGTCGGCAGATTTCATTATCTGCTCAACAGGATCACGTTTCAATTTCGAAACCTAACCCGGTTGCTGTATGCACTTCTAAGGAAATTAGTTCCATATCCAAAGCAAATCCAGCTTCCTCCGTCTTGCCTCCACCACTCAATCTAGAGTTTCCCAAACCCAAGTCCAAGGATCTAAAGGGGATCTCTGATTACTCCTATTTTGGGCCAGACTTTAGGTACGAGCATCACTGCTATACCAATGTTGTTGCTTACGAGAAGACCAAGTTATATATCGATCTAGAACCCAGCGAGAGGGAGAAGCGCAAAACCATTAAGGAATTTATTGAAGAAAAATATGGGGTGGATGTCCAACAGAATTAAAACAGAAATTCGCAAGTTTCATTATATAAGATTTAGACTGCATTGAGGTAGCGATGGTTTCTCATTTTAGACTTAATCAAAACCTAACTTAATTTAATCCTACATAATTAACTAACTCTGATTTTATAATTGGTTTATCCACTCACCTTTGGCCAATTGTGGTTGGGTTTTTGTGCCCATTATGAGAAAGCCGCTCCGGACGTGTGTCCTTTGCTGGTGTCCGTCTATCTAATCTGGTGTGGCCAGCTGCTCTCATGCGACCGCCGGCATCTGAGGCTGCTCCTTCGGTTCTCCGGTTCCGGCTCCAACTGTGACTGCGACTGCGACTGCGGGTGCGGTCCGTGGACTAGTGAGCGGGCTGAGCGGACGCCAACCTGCTCCATGTGGCGGCCTTGTCGAACCGCCGATGGCTGTCGGGGGAAGAGAAGATATAGGGGATTCAGTAAGCATTCAAATGAAAGAGTCATCATCGAAGGAAAAGTTTCATATTTTCTTGATTTCTCTGTTGAATTTTTAATGGCGTTTGTAAAGCTTTTAAAATGAGACCAGCTGGTGGCCCAGAAGGACACACTGGCCACACACTGGATGTGGGAAAGGATTGTGTAGCGCCCAGCTGGAGGGAATGTTTTCAAAGCAAATGAACTTGGGCTTGGTCTTGTGGTCTTGACTTGACTATTAAAAATTTGATGCGTTCACATGCTAATTGTCACACGAGGGGTGAGCTGGGGGTGTTAGTGGGTGTGTATATGGCTGTGTCCATTAGCAGCTGTCACTGCTGTTGTAATAGTTATTAAACGTAAATACGCCCCCCCCCCAGGAAGTTTGGCCTTGAAAGTTTGATTGGCCTGCAAGGAGTGCAACACGGCGTATACGTAATGTATCCCACAGCGGGCGGAGTTTCCGCATAACATTTCATAATCCATTTGCAGCCGGATGCTCGGGAAGTAAGGCGCAGTTAATGATCGAAAATTAATAAATGCAATTACAGTGGAGAGCAAACAAAAGAGAGGCAAATAAATACAAAGCAACGATTTGCCTAATGTGAGTCACCCGGGGATGGGGCAGCGACGGAGTCGCGCTCGCTCGTAAACAAAGCTGAAAATGAAGCACAAAACCCAGATGAAAAAAGTTGCGAGTGCACGAGTACCCGGCGGAAAAAAACGTCAAAATAACAACGAAGATTGAATGCTTTAACCAACAAACAGGGCAAACATAAGGCACTGCAAAAAATACATGGTTTCATTGAAGTTCAATAAATATTTTGTTGAATTTTTTTTTTACGTATTTTAATTGATATTTAATGTTTAAAATTTCGCATCTCGAACTTCACGCGTTCACTTATATACCCTACTGGCGTCGCTTAACCGTATGCTAATTGCGAATAATCAGAGTCCATTCATGAATAATAAACAAACGAGCGATTTGTGTGCCGATCGCCGATCTCTATAGGTCATTCCATTGGGGATCGTTTGTGACTAAGCCGAAATGTTTATAGGTATAAGCGTAAATGAGACTTTAAGTATTCTGCAGCTGGTCAATTCTGTATGGGCTGTTAATTAAAAAAATAAAAAAAAAGTCGATAAAAGCCGGTACATTACAAATGGGCTTCATCAGTTGTCCCTATTATTAAGATTTTCAGGGGTACATTTTAGCTTTTCGCTAATCACTTCGCTCCGTGTTCCGTTCTTCGGGCCTCAAATATTATGCGATTATAATCAACGACCTAGTCTGCAAGCCCATGGAACCGTAATCGAAATATCCCCCTAACTCTCTCTGAAATCCGCTTGAAGCTCCTAAAATAGCCGAATACTAATGTGTAATATAGAGTCGACATTGAGCGAGCACTCACAGAAGCCATTACGGATGAACGATACATGAATTATGCATAATTATATTCACCTCTACAATTTCCGATTATACTTGATGTTCTTCATTCCCATGGACTATGTAATATTAATCGTTATCTATTTATGGACCATTAGGTCTATTTTAAATAAAAAAGGGGATAGTCACACAACAGAAAATTATAAGCTAATGAACCTTGTGCTACTTTTCGGACCAAGAAATGGGGGTTTGAGTATGGACCTAAATCAGTTGAGGGTCAAAGGATTTAATTTTCCAGCTATAATAGGTAAAAATAAGATAATTGGTGCTAAGTCCTTGGATTACAAATGTATTTTAAGGCTTTGAAATTTTTTTCATACAAAAATGTTCTTAAAGAATTAAAAAATGTTATATTATCAGTATTTCCGTTTAAATTTTTATCATATTATCTAAAGTTAAATACTTTGAGAATTATTATAGAATAATGAATATTAATGTGTAAATTTCACACTTGTCAGCTAACTAACAATTGACTATCAAATATCTAGCGAATTAAAACCAAATCCATCTTTCTAGAATAATTAATTAGACAGGCGGAGCAAGATAAGCTCGTTTCAGTGAAATATGGAAATATAAACAAACATCTTCAAGTAAAATACTATACTTCTCGAATAGAATGCTTCGATTGTGCGCCGGCGAGAGGCAGATACGAATCGCTCGAGATACTCGGCCAGTCACTCGAGCAACGGCAACTGGAAGGCAATCAATGCAATTGAATGTTGGAGCATCAATTTCAATTGATTTGGCGCAATTAGAGCACGAGCAGTAGGAACAATAAAGGGATTCGCAGGGCGGGCGCTACACCCACGTGCGAATTAAATAGAGACTGGGTTCAGGTTCAGATTCAGGGTCAGGCGTGATGGGAAACGGGGGACAAACGGCGCTTGGGTCCCTCCACAAAAGTCGCATAAATTATTTAGCCTGCCTTCGTACCCTCTAAATGCCATGACTGTTGAGGAAGCGAGCGTTTCTGAATGGAAATGTGCAACCAAGGTCAATGCTTCCCACATGGCCCCGTCGCCACCCATTTTCACAACTCTCGATTAGTTTTTTTCACGACGGAAATATCCATAACCGTTGCTCCCTGTATAAAACAAATCCCTGTCCAGGGGGTGGGGCTAATTAGAAGTTCAGAATTTTTAAGTTGCGTGGAAATTTCAACAAGCGACTAATCGGATAGCTTACATATGGTAAACAAGTTTGTTTTTGCAAACTTTGTAAGCTCCATTGATTGCTGTGATTTAACTTAAATATGTCCCTTTTTTGTATTTATCCTTAACGTTTGTTAGCTATAAAAAGTTGCAGAGATGAGAGAATGACCAGAACAATTATATGTTCAGATATTAAATAATTTATTATAATCCAGTAATTGTGATAACTTTGTGATAACATTTATTCATAAATCTATACAAAATGTGTAGGTTTTCAATTAATTTATCTATATATAGGGAGTGAGAACGATATTCAAACTTTATCTTCAACTTTAAGGAATATATTTTATTGCTTCAGGTCTTCTTTGTATAATTGTATTACCCTACCAGCTTTAGAAATCCATTACTTGGTTTCTAGGTGTCATGGGGGACATCTTAAGTTGAACCACAATCCCATAGATAGTACACACTGTCAACTCTAGATTGACAATCAATAATTTAGCCGTCTTCGTGCCTTGGACAGAGCTCTGAGAAAGGACTCATCACAGATAATTACCATGCAGTGGCCACTAATCCCGGGAAGCGTGGGAGTGCGTGCTCTGTTCGCTGCATTAAAAATTGATAGGATACTGGAAAACCAGGGCTTGGCGACACGTGGCCCCCTATAGAGGGGACCAGGGCCAGGTGTGGGAAATAAGCAGGTCGTCCGTTGGAGCTCTTGAATCCTCCCCAGACTTGTTGAGCCTGGCACCGCAGGCAGGCAGAAACATTTGTCCGTCGATAACTGGGTTCCATTGTGCGGCGGATCAGTCTGTTTGTCACTTAGCTCGGAACGGCAACTGGGAATTTGGGTTAAAACAGTTACTCTCCAGGTGGGCTGTGCGTGTGCCAGCAATTGCGTGTTGGGAACACCTATCCGGGCTCATGCACCTCACCCGATTCCCCAGGTAGATAGCGAAATTATGTATCCAATACGAGCGGAGGGGCAATGAAGGGCGTCTATGGCAATCGCTTAAAGTCAAATTGCCGCCAGGAATGCGAAATGAAATGCGGGCTGGAGCTGGTGTTTTATACAAATAGTTATAGTGAGGGATGTGGTAAAGTCACCGAAGAAACTAATTCAGATATTCTTAGGCGGATGAATAATATGGAACACAACATTAATTGTATTTGAAGGTATACAAATGTAGATTAGTAAGTCTTTACAATATTGTTGCATTGTATAGCATTGTTAATTTTATTGTACTCTTTTTCAGAAGTCTAAAGTCTGGACTTTATATCTTACGACTTATGACTCACAAGGTTGCACGAGAGCAAAATATAGCGTTAAAAGCATCTATTTCCTGTTGCTGTGGAAATTCCTAAATGACTTACATTTTCCCATATGTTTATTTTCTTTGTTTGTTGACATACTCGTAAAGATAACTAGTTAATAATAACAAGTTAAGGCCAATTAAGCCAGGCAAAGTACGCGGGCAGATAGAAAACGGTCTTTAAAGTAAAGAAAATAATCTTAAATACAAATTATTCATCACTTAGGTGTACTTTTCTTTCAATCCCCATATCTGCTGAGCTGCATATCTAACTTTATAACTATAGAGCATTCATGACTAATACTGCTCTCCTAACTGTTAAAACTTTATGGTCTATGTTTTGAGTCATGCAAAGTTTTAAAATTTGAAAAAATGATCAAGATTCCTACAAAAATAGTTCCCTTACTTAAATATGACTTTATCGTTGTCATAAAATCATTCTTTCCTTTCGCTGCTATAACCGTTTAACTGGTTTTATATCTGTCTATCAGATCTTTCCTAGTTTGCAGTAACTAGAACTAAGAACAATTCATTAGTGATGTCCGGCAATGCTGATTATAAACGTTTTTATTCTTTTATCCAGACCAACAGAATTCGTCACGGAGAGCTTGTCTGGCTAATTTGCGGTAATGTGAATGGGACGCCTTGTCCACGGGGCGTATGTGTATTACCTTTGGCCCTATATCTCCTCTTCTATCTTTTACTTTCGCTCTCGCCTGCTCTCTCTCTTACTTTCTCCCTTTCTCTGCTCTTGGGCAATTGTCTGTCACTGTTTGGCCTTTCGGGGACCTACATCAAAGGCAGTGGAGTTGAGGTAAATCAATTCACTGACCAACTATTTCCCCGAGAGTATTTGCCCCATACGCCGATACATATATATATATATATATATATATATATATCTGTTTTTTTTTGTGTACATATCGGAATATGGCGACTATAATTTTGTGTGGCATATGGGGCACAGTGTCCCGAACTTCGTGCTAATGGTGGCGTGCAATTTTTTCTATCATCCCTTGCAAATTGATTTGATGAGTGGAAAAATTCCTGAGCAGGTTTTCCACATTTTCCCGGAAGAGGATATTCGTAGTTTGGTTAGTTGGTAACTATCTCTGATTTTTAAAGCAATACTTTGCCCGATTTTCATGAAAAAATGCCTAGAAGGTTTAAGGGAATATAATATATAACTTTCAGGCTTGTAGAATAGGGCGACTAGTTGATTATAATTATTCTTCAATACATTAAATTAAAAAAAATTCTAAAGATTTTATTTAGTTTCACTTGGCATTTAAAATTGGTTAACTAAGGGTTACGTGGAAGTTTGTCATTAAAGTGCTGGGTATGTTTCGGTCGTGTTCGTGCACAGCGATTAAACCAATTTTTCTGGCCGCGAGATTTCCCCTACTAAAACTACGCCCCTTGCTGGCCACTTTCACCTAGTCCGCGTCCTCGTCCTCGTCCGCGTCCTTTCGCGTGTTCTTCCATCGCCTTTGACACTGACCGTCGTCGTGGTCGTCGTTGTTGCTGGTTACTCGTGTTGTGGACGCTTGGCGTGTAGCGTGCACTTATAGCTGACTGACCGATTGTCCATTGTCCGTTCCATGGGGAGATGGGAATGGGGACGGGGTTTCCTAGGGGGAGAGAAATAGCCAGGACGGACCGCATTCAGAGATAGCCGTGCCGAGACTCCTCCCCGAAGGACTCCTTCTATCAAAAATTGAGCTGTAGTGCCAAGGGTGTCAATCAAAAGTGCCACAAGTGTCTCCGACGTGTATCGATATCGGGTAAGATAGCGAGTGGCAGAAATATAATCAAGGTCGCAGGAGAGTTACTGGGTTGTTATGGCCAAGAAATCACTGGAAAATAATACTATGCAGGAGACTACTGTTTGCTATTAATTCTGAGTGTATTTGTGTAGTTTTATTATTTATATTTTTGTGGCGTTACTTCTAGCAAAAAATATATTATTTTCTTTACAATAATACTTCTTATAAAAAAAGTACAAAAGAATAGAAAGGGTTTTATAAACTTTCAGCGTAATTTCACCTTGCCCTTGGATCGGTAATTGGCTGAAAAACATGTTCATTAAAATGATTATACGCCCGGTGCGGCATATGTATACTATTTATATACAAAACAGAACAGAGTCTTAGTAGGATACTTGGAGCTTTCATACGATTTTAAGGAGAATTTCTAATTTGTTCTTCTCTTCTTCTCATGTAGAAAACTACACATCGTATTTTGTAATTTGCTTGCCTTGGCCAGCTTCGTTTTTGTTGTTCCCAGCACTTATCTCAACTGTGGGGAGAACAAATTTGTATCTCTCAATGCCTTATCTTTGTCTAAGATATGTAGACACTAAATATTTCCATCGTTTGAATGAGTCAGAACGTGGAAGGTGGAAATAAAGAAAGAGCAAGTCGTAAGCTGCAAAATTTAATGAAAATGAATTACCCATCAGTAAACGAAATTTATTTATATTAAATATCAGAATTATTCAAAGCTATTTTAAGCTTACTCAAAGTTCAATTTGAAGCCCCAGACTCATAGCCACAAAGGCACTAATTTTATCTCCGATTTTGTGCTTCGCTTATCTGAACTTTGGCAAAGACAAACAGCTTCTTTGTGGAGCAACCATAGAATTGTTTCGCTCATAATTTCTACAGTTTTGCAACAAGCATATGCTGTAGTAATTATTATTTAGAGTCGTGGGTTAACTGCCGGCAAACAAAAGCAACAAACTGATAAAAACAATTAGAAACACCGCTACGGAATGAAACGAAAAGCTAGCGATGTGGGAAAAGACTGAAATTAGTTTTTGCCGCATTCTGTTTTTTTGGCAATTTCTTTCTTCTTTTAACGAAACTCTTCATTTCGAGTGCTGAGACAGACAGGATGACATCACTCGGTGCCCATCGCTGCCAAAGATCAAGAGGAGAATTGGATTGGAGACACGTGTCTGCTGGAGCCCAAACTTCAGTTTCGTCATCTATACTTTCTGTATATTCACAGACAAAAAGCTAACGATGAAGCAAAGAGAATCCAAAGAAAGAAATAAAAAAATTAAGATTGGTTTTAGCGGGGAACCCCCGACACCCTGCGACTTTTGACTTGATTCCAAGGCGGTGACGTCGTCAAAGTTCCATTTACAACTCGTAATATTTCGCTGAGATATTTATTAAAAATTTTACCTATGAATAATTTGAAGAAACTGATATAGAGCTGACTTATATTATATGTTCTTTAGGTTTGTATTTCGTTATGTTGTGGATATTGCAGTATTCTTTTTTATACTTGTTATTTATTTATTTATTGTAATGTCACTGTTCTTGGTGCCGACAAAAATCAGACGACTAACTAAAGGTCAATGACCAAGATCTGCAGATAAAACCGATGACTATAACCATAATAAAGTAGAAATATATAACCACCCGAACTGCCGAATAAAACTTGTGAGAGCTGTTAAACATTTCTAACAAATTATTTAGTTTTTTAGCACAGAAACGGAGATTGCAAAAGATTAGCTTTATCCTCCGTTTGCTGAGCCAAGATGCCAATTTTCTAAGAACGAACGTTGCCAGGTGGATAAGCACAGACGAGGATTGGGGCAGCTGGTGCATATTGCGCCAGCTGCTTATAAGTCACTTCAAATAATTGAAGAATATAAAGGCTATTGAAACAGCTCTGCTGCTCTAACTATTTGGCTAGAATAATAATTTATTATTATTATTATTTTTTTTATATCATAATTTTGTGAAAATTAACCATATAAATTATTGTGTCCCCAAATAATAATAGTAAATAATGTAAACTCAAACATTTGCAACACGTTAAGATTTTGTGTGGGAGAGAAACGGGAAGGAAACGGAAATCACAGTTCTATAGATTCAACAAATTGTATTATTTCCGCTTTTTGAAATTTTTGGAATAGTAATATAGAATAATGGAATATTGGACTAATTGGGCTGTAAAAAAACTTGTCTTCAGCCAGGTTTTTTTGTATTTTATTATTTTTTAGCTACTATAACTATATTCAAAAATTGTGGCAACACTCACCCGACAAAAGCCGTGGGGAAGAGTGTACGGTGAGACGATGAATCCGAGCTTAAGACTCCAATGCTGCCGCTTGTGTTGCCAACGTCGGCACTGAAGCTTTTAATTTGGCGTCCGCTTGCTTTTGATGTTGTTGCTAATTAAGCAGCTGTTGCATGCGCTCTGTTTACTTTGTTGCACTCCGGCCGAAATTCCCGACGGATTGCGGAATTGTTTGCGAGAAACACTAGCCACGAACTGCGAATCGAGCTAAATGAAAGACCAATTGGAGCCCACGAATTGGATCAGATGGCCGGTTCCCGGGAACTGTATTATTTCCTAAAGACAGCAGGGTTCTTGCTATTATTTTTTTTCACCGAGCACACAACCGCGTCGTCTTAAGTTTCGAATTGAACTGAAGCGGCGAATTGCCTGACGGCGTAGTACCAACTGAGCGGTCCGTGTTCGCCGCTCGACGCTCGCTCACCTGCTCTCCCTCACGCTCGCGTGCGAGCTTTGTACTCCTCTTACCAACTGATAAGTGGTAACAAGTAAGTGCTGCCAGTTCGCGTTGCCAACTATTGTTGGCCTGCGTGGGCCGTGGGAAAAAGCTATAGCTGGAAAAGCTGCTAAAGCTACGAGCTCAGGTATTCCCCAAATAACCTGGGAGACCCGCAAGCTCGGTGGGAATTCCCCAATCTACAAGGTTTTGTATATGGTAAGTGTAGGTTAGGGTGGTTTCTAAATGGTATAATCAGAAAATATAAGTCTTGCCACCAGATGTGGTAAGTTAAGAATCATGTGAAGAACAACTAGAAGTTTCGATGGAAATTACGTATACGACATGTTAGCCAAAGCGATGGTTAAGAATTATTTCCTGCCCATTTTTAAACTTTTAAGTTTCACCAGTTAATTCAATTTAATTGCATTTAATTCTAATCAAATTTAAACTAATTCATTAGTTAGGCGCTTGAGAATGCTTTGCGCCACAAGCATAAATGATTTTTTAAAGACAAACTGCCTAAGCCAAATTATAAAATGCAAAGATAGAAATTCACAATAAAAGCCTTTAACTTGCTCATTTGCGAAAAGTCGTTTAGAAAAAAGTTAACTCACCACTTAAGGGCTCGTGACAAAGCCACAACAATTAATATAAATTTAAGCGTTACGATTATGCGACACAATCTTCATTAATTAGACACAAGTCGAACATAGAACAAATTAGCCAAGGGTTCGCATCCAGCGGTCTCCGACCGACAATGTCATTAACGTCACGTCGCTTTGTCCGCCTCTCCTCCTGCGACCCTTGTTGGGTAAAGGGTGCAGTAATTATATTTACCGTTAATCCAGATTCACCACAAAAGGGAAGCGACTAACGAAGAGGACCAAGAAAGGAAAAGGGTAAACAACAGAGGGAAAAAAATGCACAAAAGAGCGTTAGTGGATCGACAGTTGTTGGTGTGAAAATAGGGTTACAGCGGTTACAATTAACCCACACACTTTACCCATCTCTTTTTCATTGGTGCAACGGCTGTATCCTTTTATCCCTGGATATGGTTAGTCCACGCCGTCGACTGCACAAACGTTATGGAAATATTGAGTTTGTAGTAATTAAAAATAAATAAACCAAAAATCTAAGAAATTATCTATAGTCGAGATAAGCTTATATTGGAGAGAATATTGCCAATATTCCTTGTATAATCTCATTTAATTTTTATTTAAATCCTATTTTAATATTTAATATTACACAAAAAATAATTTTAAAAGGAAATCGATTTTTTTAGGTACACTTATTTTTCTTAGATTTATAGTTATATTATAAGGCGAACAATTTAAAAAGGTATCTTATTTTCGACTATCCAATCCAGATCTGCCGTTCTGACCTCCATTTACATAGGATTCGATTACGCGTTTTGTTTGCCTTTAATTGCGACGCTCATCCGTTTTACTTAGCAGTTTGTAGCTTGTAGAAATCGCTTTTCCCGATTTTCCCTCCCCGCCATCAATTTTCCCGTTTCCTTTGGCATTCGCAATGAAAAGCGTGAAGCGTAAAGTGCGTTTAGATTCGACTGAGTGCGGTGGAACGTCCTGCTGTTGGATGCGCTCAAAACCCAATTGATTCTCGAACTTTAGCCGGTGCACCACACAAATGAAGAGGACTAAGGCTCATTGGGGAACTACCAGATACATTCATTCCACTACCCAAGCTCTGCATCTCTTGGGCGTATTGAATTTGACAGGTCCGCCCAGGAGTATGCAATGGGCCGCTTTATTTCGAGGAGAGATTGACTTTTGCATAATGCCAAAAATAATACTTAACATGACCTCTTCCTCCTGTCTTTAGCTGCTCCGATAAGATGTGTGACGTAATAAGAAAAATACGATAAAAATTTGTAGGAAGCATAATATAAACCATTTGTGTTTCAATTTAACAAGCTAATTTCGGCTTGCTGAAGTTTGTATACCCTTGCAGATAGCAATTGAATCATAAAATAAAGAACAAAATTCTGCAATAATAAAAAGAAGCCAAATCTAAAATTAGACAAAATTAAAATATGGTATGAACTGTACATTTTTTACTAATTGTTCGTTTTTTCCTATGGCAGCTCTATGGCCCGTTCCGACCTATGTAGGAGTTAGAATATAGATTTAGAAGATTATCTGAAAAGTTTTATTCAGATAGCTACAAAACTGAGGTTGATCGGAGATCGGAGATGTCTCCTTCACTGCGTTGCAAATTTCTGACTTAAATTATAATACCCTTCAAGGGTACTATATAAAAGTGTAACCCTTTTGATAAGGGGGTCCAACAGCATCGAGAGCACATCCGAGTTTTACAAAAGCTTAGTTCGCCTTTGGTCGTCAGTGCGTTTAAAGGTTCCGCGTTTCATAAATCGCTTATGATTTTTTTTCTTTTTTCGCCGTATAAAAGTAAATTGATTTTTCTTACATTATAATGTATTGCTTTGCATTTTCGATTTTTGTGATTTTGCCGTTCTCTATGAATGCTTTTAATTTGTCGCCTTATCCAAGCATAGTTATAAATTCTCCGAAAGATCAGAACTTTCAGTTGGAACAAACGCGCAGTTCCTATTTTGGATACACCCTTGTCATCCGTCCCACCAGGTAAGTTCCAGTGTTGTCAGTTGGAAATAAGTTCGCATTCCATTTTTGCAGTTTGCTATTATTTAATTGAAAATGTGCCGAAATTAATGCAATTTAATTAATTACATTAATGCTTTATCGCAAATTTTATAACTTAAGAAATGACTAACGAAACCAATGTAAATGACTAATGAATGTATTAATATATGGGTCAGGAGCTAGTTAAAAATAAAAATAATAAGTCAGCTAATAAATTAATAAAAATCTATATCCATACATACGCTGTATCAGAAATGGCTTATTACTCATTACTTATTATAATTTTGATAACACAGACCGATTGTTCCAAGCGCACCGAAAACTATAAATAATTACTTATTAATTTGATGAATATGTTTTATTTTTAATTTAAGCATCATTGTAGGGGCTCCTCGTGCCCAATCCAACTCACACATCAACGAGACGGGAGCGATCTACAAATGTTCTTTAACGAAGGGTGACTGCATTGCGTATATTGTAGATGGCCAAAAACACGTAGTCATGAGGGCAAACAATTATACGGGAGGCAAAGATTTCCAGTGGCTTGGCGGATCGATGGATGGTGGCACGCTGGACACAGATATGCTGGTTGTGTGCGCTCCTCGTTACTACTGGACAAGAGGAGTCCATTTTGGATATATGGCTGGAGCCTGTTACTTACTCCAAAACACAATTGGCATAAGTCCAGGGCCTGTTACATCCATCTTTAAAGACAGCGGTGAAGGAGTTAATAATTACATATTCATGAGGGCAATGGGACTTAGTGTCCATGTGGCGGAAGATAAAAGAACTTTTCTTATTGGAGCACCTAACAAAAATTATTGCACTGGGTCAACCTTTGTGCACCAATCAGACACAAAGCACGAGGGCTTTATAAGAGAAATCCAAGAAAAAATGGACCTAGGCTCAGACATTTTTTACTTTGGCTATGCTTTTAGTTCCGGGCACTTTGACAGCGCTAACTTACAAAGCCTGCACTATGTAATCACTGCCCCGCGAGCGGACCAACCATCCGGAGTAGTTTATATATATAGCCAAACTGGGAAAATATTACAAAAGTTACACGGAGAACAGCTCGGGGAGTACTTTGGCTATTCAGTATTGGCGGAGGATCTCAATGGGGACAAGCTAACGGACTTGATAATCTCAGCACCCATGCACGGCTCGGAGGATTCCGCCGATAACGGCGTCATATACGTGTTCATCAACAAGGGCCTGGTAAGTGGAATAATAATAATATAGAGCGCAGATCCAAGAAAAGCCTTCTGAATTGCAGATGAATTTTGAGAAGAAAATTGTGAGATCGCCATTGGCCAGCATCGCGCGATTCGGCACAACTCTTTCCCGCCTGGGAGACATCAATCATGACGGATTCAACGGTTAGTTTCTTTTCGTATTAAACACCATAATAATTATTACTCCGACTTTGCAGACGTTGCAGTGGGAGCTCCATTTGCGGGAAATGGCTCGGTGTTCATTTACCTGGGCAGCGAGAATGGATTGCGGAATGTGCCCAGCCAGCAAATTGACGCCCCTTCTGAACAATCCTCCGAGTACGGAGCGCATATGTTCGGGCACGGTCTCTCCCGAGGCTCCGACATTGATGGCAATGGTTTCAATGACTTCGCCGTAGGAGCGCCCAATGCCGAGGCTGTGTACCTTTACCAAGCCTATCCAGTGGTCAAATTATATGGCACCGTAAGGGCGGACGAACGTCAGATCAGGCCATACCGGGAGAGTGTGAACATCACGGTCTGCTACCGGCTAAGTACGCCGTCCAAGAAGAAGGAGGTGCAGGAGCAGGTCTTGAACATTAGGATTGTCTCAGATCCGCAGCTAAAGCGGACTACTTTCGCCCTATCGCAGACAAATGAAATGAACTATAAAGTAGATATGGGACGCGAAGAGCAGTGCCGAGTCCTAGAGCTTCAGGTGTCATTTACCCCGAGAGACGTATACAAGCCCATCGATGTGCAAATGCACTATAAGGTTTTCCAGAACAATTACGCTGAGGAAAGTGAGCGTAGACAAGGGTTCTGTGAGACCTGCGTTGCAGTTGATCCAACGGAGCCGAATATGTCCACTGAGAGGATCGTGTTCAATGTAGGATGTGCTTCCGCAGTTTGTATCGCTGATCTGCAGCTTAACAGCCCGGATGTGGGGTAAGCTGGGATTTGTTTTTATTAGGGAAAGCATCATTATCCTCTTTCCAGCTCCACGTTCACTTTGGGCAGCAATGACATCCTTCGACTGACCTACGAAATTACGAACGACGGGGAGATCGCCTACCTGCCCCAATTTAACGTGACCAGCGGCTCCCGTCTGCCTTTCGCCCAAGTTCCGGGCGACTGCCAGGTCAGCGAAGCCGTCATGATGTGCAACCTTAATGGCGGACAGGCGCTGGCCAAAGGTGAGACCGATACCGTCACCGTAAGCTTCGATGTTAGCCAGCTCAGTGGTACGTCGCTTATGGTCACCGCTGAAGTATTTAGCACGGGATACGAGAAAAACCTTAAGGATAACAAGCACGTCAATGAGATCAGCCTGAGGGAGTTTACCGAAATCGATGTCATGGGGTAAAATAACCGCTAAAACTATAAGAATCCCTCATATATTTGAAGCTTTTTTTAGCGAACAAACGAGTTCCCACATCTTTTTGGAAAACTACAATAGTTCTGTGGAAGTCATAAACCATTTTGAGATCAAAAGTCACGGACCTAGTGTTATCGAGCACCTGGCGGTGGCCTTGCAGATTCCCATTGCCTATAATGCAGTTGGATCTACGACCATGACGCCCATAATCAATATAACCAGCCTGCAGGTACTGGCCACCCACGATTCCCAGCAGTTGGTTATCAAACTTTTCGACCATCAAATGGAAACGGAAGTCAAAGACACGAATTCAGAAACGGAACAGATCCGAAGCCGTCGCGATCTTGGAATTCCGACCAACACCTCCTATGATCTGCTAAGTGGGAACTTGAAGGGTAAACTGCCTCTGAATCGCACCACTGTGATCAGCTGCCAGGACTCTGAAAAAACTAAGTGCGTACGTGTATCTGTGCATGGTGTGCGGCTCAGGCCACATAACTCAGTCTACCTTAATGTTAGCTTCGACGTGAATCTGGGCGAAGTGAATGCCATTTTGCTAAATCCCTTGGAATACTTTGTCATCCTTACGGATGTGGAGCTGGCGAAACTGAACGATCCCACCTCCAGCTCATTAGCAATTAATAGAAGAATTGAACCGAATATTATAGCAAAGTCTTTAAAGGCAATTATTTCTGTATGGAGTATTCTTCCGTCCGTCGTCGCAGGTTTACTAGTTTTCTCAGTGATTAACTACGTGATGTACAAGGTGTGTTTCAGTTATTGATTATTATTTTTAAATATTTAATTTATTTATTTTTATAGTCCGGCTTTTTCCGTCGCGCCAAGAGGGAGCAGATGCAGAGAGCCATAAAGGAGAAGAGCTCAGTAGAGGAGGTTGAGTAAATTGATGGACATTCGAACTAAACTTTTATTAATAATAATTAATGTGCTCAATAATTGTTAATGCCTGAAGAAAACTATCTACTCAAAATATGAATGTATGTCCAAGTATTAAATTGTTTTCTCTTGGCAAAAATAGAGTTATCTTACACAGTGACATTATAATAATATCTGTTAATATAAGATCTTCATGCAAATACAATTTCGTGCTTCACCCAAGCACTTAAATTAGCAATAAATTGTCTCGAACATTATGGAAATTGGTATTTTCCAGTCCATTCCCTCGCCAACCTATTGCCCCGCTTCCATCAAAAATACTTGACAAATATTTAATATCGCAGATGCATATCCATTTTTTTTCCTGTTATCCCCGATGCAGGATAAAATCAAACCAGATATTCGCACACATATACGCCTGTATATCTATCAGAAATTTGTCTATCTTGTCAACGAAAATTCGCATATGCGGAGACTAGAGCCGGGCACTCTGCCAAAAACGAGAAAGAGGATTGGACAACGGAAAAATATTTCTATATGCATATGGTACATACGCATGGAAACTTGAAGTCTGGGAAAAATCTGGAGAAATTGCGAAAAGCAATCATGAAGTAAATATTGAGATACTGACAAGCGTGGCTCCTTGAAATGAGCAGGCCAATTCTGCAATTCGAGTTTCCTCGTGATGGCTTTGGTGTTTGTTTCAATTTTGTGTTTGCGCACAGGTGCGGGTCCCTAAAAAAGAAAGAAAAATAAAACCTTTATATTTATTTATGGCTCTGGTAAAAACACTAAAATTTTCAGCTGGGAAACCGGCAACAGCTGGCCTTGAATGTGTGTTTTTCTCGAAAGAATTAGTTGAGAAATTTGACAATGTTTAAAAGTAAACAATAAAACAATAAACATTAAATGTATTGTATTTAAATTGAGGCGCAGTACTTTTCACAACTATTATTACCTTAAATATTTTAACTCTCTTTTCAGTTATAATTTAATGATGAAGGGTGACTCTCCCGCTTTTATCAGGGTATATTTAATTCGGTTTACTGCATTTTAACAAGTTGATCTTTTGTTTTATTTCCCATCTCGATTCATGGGCTTTCGACAGCTTTTGGTTTGCCTGCTTTTGCTGTCTGGCTTTCGGCTGCGTTAACTCGACAAACTGTTTTCACTGGCTCAAAGGCGACATAAAGTATATTTTGATTATTTCGTGAGCCAGAAGTTGAGCATTTTAAGGCCCGCCAGCATTTGCATTTCAAATATACTTTTACGAGGGCCCCCAAAAAACCTCTGCACCCGCATACCGCCCGACACCTTCCCGCAGGATCTTTCGCCGCATGGAGGTGGGCGGAATACCACAAATGGCGTGTAAACACAACAAAGAGGTAATAACAATGGCTGCCTGGATGCCAACGAGGTCCCTGACTTCGCGGTGGTGCGGTAAGGGAGTGGAGCGAGGACGAGGACGAGGACGAGAATGAGGAACTCGTCCGCATTCCTGGAGCCTTTGAGAGGAGAGCAGGACTCTCTTTCTCGCCATTGCCTGGCACCCGCACTTTCGTAAACATTTTTATTTGTTTCTCCGTAAGCTGTGTCAATACACAATAAATTGAACTGTGCCAGAATTTATGTTGCCACTTTGCGAGGACCCTCGTCCCTTTATCTGCCCTATCGTGCCGGGGGCGTCAATTGCATGTTGGCCACCCCCTGGGGACTTAAAAGTTCAATAATATTTATTTGTTGCTGGCTGCTCTCCGACAACAAAGCACACAAGATTATACTTAGCCTAGGCCCCCGTTTATCAAGCCACGCATATTGGCCCGCCTCGCACTCTGGCAGGACTTGGGGGCACACTAGGCACTAGACTCGGGACTCTGGACCCCCTTACGTAATGGCATATTGCCACACAATAGCCGAGACCGCAGTAAATTTCAACCACTAAAGGCGATGATTTTTCAAAAGACACCAAGCTAATTTAGTGACCGAATGCCAGCTCGGTAACCACTGTGATTTACGGGGTCACCATTTGCACGATTCCAATTATCTGTTGGTTGGCTTGTGCCTTTAACCTTAGGAATATGGTGTGTGGCACTTGACTGTATTTTAAAGTGTTTCTTAAGTCACACCTTGAATAGTGTCTAATTCAGGTGAATGATACTCTTGTATTTATGCATACATGAATTTCATTCATTAATAAGAAATTCGTACGTTCATTCAAAGAACAGTAACTTTATTCCTTTAGTACCTAGAGACTTATTCATCCTTTAATTTTAAACAAACCAAGACTTGGAAAAGTTATAAAATTAAATACAATTAATTCTAATTATTCTTGTTAGCTTTAATTGATGATTTGTTTTCACATTCATGTGTTCAGTAATAAAAGATCTTAAATCCCTTTACAAATCTAGTTACTAAGTTCGAGTAATAACCTTTACATTAACCTATAATGTATCAAACACTTGCTTTAGGATCAGACGACATTGGTGTATATATCGAAGCCAAAATACGTCGAATATGTGCCTAAATGAGACCTCTGTGTTGATCTCCTCTTGGCCCACAAATTTCTATATTCATAAGCGGCAAAGCCGGAACATGTCCGCCGGAAACACATGTATTGTTGGTCATCTACAAATAGCGTCCGAGCCGTAAACAAATAAATTTGAAATCTTCCCGTTGTCGCAAAGGCCATAGTCCCGCCGAGCGCAGGCGCAGACAAACAAGCAGCCAGTGCGAGTTCGATGCCAAGCCCCGAAAGCACCCAAACGACGGGATGGAAACGGCACAGACTTGGGGAAGTGCGAATCGAACAGAAACCCGAACAAGGACTTGCCCCGCCGCAACGGAACGGAACACAGGAGAAGCCTTTGACGAGAAACATTCGAAGGAACGAAGTCCGTTGGGAATGGGGGTCATTCATGTTGGCGGCACGCGGCTCAGTCGGTAATTTGCATCCTGGCCGCGCGGACGTGACTCGGATGGGAAAAGGAAACCGCTGCCAGAAACCAATTTTCCGCGATGTCTAACTAAGAACTTTCCTCGAGACGACGATAGCCGGAGTAAACGAAAAAAGCGTGGCAAAAATGCAAAAGTGGGAAAACAAAGAGAGGAAAAATTAAGACAAAGTTAAACCACTTGATGTCCCCTTGGGTGTCCTGTGTCTGTGTCCTGGAGTGCCGCCTGTCGAGTGTCTTTTGCCGAAATCACTTTTAAAATTTGTTTGCTTTCGCCGCATTCAAATGGATATTAGAATGCCGCGCTGAAATAAAAACGCAAGGAGCGAAAACAGGACAAACAGAAGCCGAGGATTTCTCCAAGGATGCGTGAGCGTCTGCCGTAACGTAAAAAGGGATTATTGTGCATCATTTCGGCCCATAACCGAATAAAGAGAATAAAAGTGTGGCAAGGAGGTGAAGGAAAAAATATCCTCAAGTCGGATTAGGCGATAAATTGTTACTGAAGTGTAAATGTTTTCTCACGTGTTAAATCGTTAAATATAAGCCCCGCAGCTAGACATATACACTCTGTATAAGCCACAATTGTTCCACAACTCGGCCATATGGTTATTGAAACTTATTTTCAAGAACTTTAAACTGTGAGTTAAACGCGGCGCCTAAGAAAAGCCATCGGGAAACTTGTTAAACACTATAAATGGTGCGAGTTCTTCAAGTTTTTTGTGCCAAAAGTTTCGCCCATTAGTCATTGAGAACACTGTGTGATAGTTCTGCATGGCGACCGTGCAATTTATTAACTTTTATGCGGCGGCCTGAGAAAGTGAACCAATGAGGAATAAAGGGGAATTTTATGATATTAATTGAAAAACGATTATGAAAGTGTAAGTGGAAAGAAGTTGGCCGTTTTGATTCATATTTCTTGTAAAGTTCAGCAACTTTATTATTTCACCGATTGAGATGTTGAAATATAAGTTTAAAAGACTTTTCTAAAAGAATGTAAAGTGAAGCAGTTAAGAAAGTTTGAAAGAAAGTTGCAGATGCCATTGAAATTACTTTTATTTAATAATTGCACTTTTAGTTTTTAGAATTTTTCGAAGTGCAATATATGATTTCCTTTAATAACTTCTTTTTATCTTTTTTAATAACCAAAATAATATGCATCCGAAAGCTTTTTTTTGTTCATGTAAATGCAAGGGCTTAAAGGGATTTGTGTTGTTTCTACTAAATAAGTTTGCATCAAATAGCAACCAAAACCAAATAAATAAATTTGATTTCCATTCAACACAAAGTCGAGTTCTGATGTAAGTTTATTTGTTTATTTTGATGCCACTGCAGCGCCAATAAAACTTTACCACTCAACAAAGCCGAAAACACTTAAATAAATATATAAATCAACCAAACCGAAAATAGTGCAAAACCAGTACAGGGAGTCCAGAAACTAAACAATGAAACTGCAAGGAAATCGCATGAGAAAACGCAACGTAAAACTTGTGGCAGACGCATAAAGAAGAATTGCAATTTCGGGTTTTTTGTTCGGAAAATGGATATAAAATCGAATGAAATAAAGTGAAATAAAAACAGAAAATAGGTTGAAGAGACCCCAAATGCAGGCTAGAACCGTCTAAGCTCCTTCCCCGAGCGCATTAATTCAATAAACCTATTTATCTGGGACTTCGACTGGGATTTGGCCCGAGGAGCGGAGAATGCGACAAAGTTTGCCAGCCAAGACGGCGCAGTGCAATCAGCAGGTTCTGAAACCAAGTCCAAGGATCCAAAGGAGCCAGTGGTGCCAGAGGAGCCAGATTCGATGCCGCAAACGAGTCCCAATTGGAGGCAGGCGGACAATGAGCGCACAAAAGGCGCTGTAAGTGTCATTGCAGCCAGGAACTGGGCCACTGGGACTGCCACGCAGGACGACTAGAGAAGAGCCAGAAGAGCACCGTCACCAGCAGCGGAGCCAGAGTCAGGACCCGGATAGCGACGTTGACAACTGAGATGACAACGGCCGACGTAGACGCAGGGCGGTGTCGCCAGTCCTTTCGCAGCTCCCCACCAGCATCTTGGCGGCGTCTCAGCCCCGTCCCTTTGATCCTGGTCCTGCTCCTGGTCCTTGGCTTTGGGATGCGTAAGTACAGCTCAGGGCTTCGGCTCCCATCCTTGCCTGTGTGCGAGTGTGTGACTTTCATACATTTTTGATTTAATTTAACGCATTCATGTCGCCCACTCCGGCGCATGCACACACACAAAAAAGAGAAAGGAAAGTTCTTAAACGGTACCTTCAACTATGAGATACCCTTACCTTAAAGATTACATAAGAATTCTTTCTGAATACAATTATTCTTTGAGTATATATTATAATATATATACAAAATATCTAGAAAACATATTTTAAAAATTACTATCAACCTTTTTATGTTTTATGTTATGTTCAGCAGCTTCGGTTAAATAGAATATACCCTACTACAGGGTATAAACCTCCACGCATAAACGCTTGGCAACACACACACATGGATAATGGCACTCGTAAGCGGGCCCCAGGACGCGACAAGGCTGCTGGCAAATTATTTTAGTAGTTCTGAATCGACGGGGGAGCGGAACCCAGGCAATTGTCTTGTGAAAAAGTTGTCCTTGGCAATCACAGGGGATGAGTTAGGTCTCGAGCTTCCCTTTTGTTTCATTTGATTTGCCGAAATTAGATTAGGAGAAGCTACGGGGTCAGCAAAATAGGAAAACAATAGACCATAAAACTTGACAAAATGTGACGCAATTCACCATGTTTGCAGTGAAACAATTTTTCGAGCTTATTACGGATTCTACCTTTTCAATCCAAGTACATTTTGTTGAGAAGTTTAATTTGATTTTGTAACTTAATTAAGTCAAGTAAAAGTATAGAGGTTTGGATTTAAGGGGGAAAATATCTTTTCAACCTTTAGTCAATGAATTTGTTGTTTGACAAGCCAGGCTGAATATTATTTTGCGATTAATTAATTGAGACATTTAGAATTCAACCACTGGAAACGCTTAGATGGTTAATTAGATAATTTTTAACTTAAAGGGTTTGGCAGCTTGAGATAGTTTTAATGTTACATTCGTCATCTGTCTACAAAGACTTCTTTTGTTAGTAAATTAAATATTTTTAAATTTAAAATTTGGTTTTAAAGTTAAGAAAAATAATCGTTGAAAACATAATTGTACAATTTCAGTTTAATTAATTGTTTCGAATAGCAAAGCAACCAGTATATAAATTTGACTACATTTTTAGTTTAATTAATTATTATGAAAACCAAAGAAACCAACCAAGAAGCCTTGTGAGAACTTTTAATTTGAGATGCAGCAATTTTAAAAGTTTGTGAATTACATAAGCCTTTCAAAGGATAATATTTGAATTTTCGGTTTTAGCATGCATATACAATAAATGGAAGCCACTATAAAAATTTATGAACAATTATGCGCACCTCTTAAGCTAAAAAGTTTTAGCATGATTGTCGGCCGCTTCCGCAAATTCTGAGAATGAAAAATAGTTTGCGCCAGGTCCTTAACCCCATTGCTCTGTGTGGCAGGAGCAGCTGCTCAACGGCCATAATCAAGGCAGGAATAAAACAATAAATTTCCCTTTCTTTGCGACCCCACAGCCCCAACTTTGTCTCACCCGGCTCATAGCTTCTGCTCCTGGTCCTGCTCAACAATTACCAGGGGGTAAAAACATTAACGAAATTGAAAACTTGCCAAAAAATGTTTAATAAACACATTTTCAGTCGCATGTCGGAGAAGGGTGGCCCAGAGTCCTCCCAAATCCCTGGCACGCTCTGCCCATTTCCCCCGATCCCCTGATCCTTTCATTTCAACTCTCAACAAAATGCGCTTTCAGAAAGTTTTGAGTGCAACTCGTTATGCCAAAATAGAGAATGGGCCAACAAAGCAGATGCAGGCCAGAGCCCGAGCCAACTCTAGGCCCCCTTCTCCGTCCGAAAACAGTCAAAAATATAATACGCCCGAAGTTTGTCTTGCAGCTGCCTCTGCTTTTGTTCCGTACGGTCAAAAACCTCATTCTGATTTTTCGGAAATTTCTGTGGAATCTCGGCATGAGAGTTTTTTTGCTTGCCTGCATCGTGCCGGATTCCTGCTAATTTCCAAAGTGAGCCGTGCCGGCATCGAATCAAAGCTGCCTGCCTACAGGTTGACTTGCCACGCCGACCCTCGACCCCGTAACCCCGACTCATTACACCTGGCGAGATGGCCGAGATGACCGGAATCCTTTAAGGCTGCTAGGGGGTCGTAAGGCTGCCGTGTCCTGTCGTGTCGTGTCGGGTCGTGTCGGGTCGTGTCGTGTGTGTGGTTGTGTCTGCAAGGGCCAAAGTGTTTGCTTACCTTCATAAATTATAAATGGGTTTTGCGGATAGACCAAAACAACAACAGTGCCGTGACAGTGGCGGGTCCTCCGGCAGAGCCAGATGAGTGTGTGTCACACACACAAACACTCCAGCATACATTGTCAGTTGACCTCAGCCTCGGCAGGTCCTGTGATGACGGAAAATATTGTAACACAAGCAAAGTTTGGGGGCGGGCAGAGACACATGACATGCCACAGGTCAACAAAGTATCCAACAGTGGAACGGAGGGGCAACTTCGCGGATGCTTTAAAGGCTTGCAAAAATATTATATTATTAAAAGGTGTAAAGTCTTCATTTTCTTAACTTTTATTCTTTTACGTCTGTCTCTGGTCTCGTTCTCTATATGAGTGATCATGCACCATCGATTACATTATCGAGTCTTCTTCTTATCGATAGTTACATTTGATAGTTTCTTAGTGTTACCTTATCTTTTGTTTAGTGTATAATATTTACACTATTTACAAAGGAATTTTTATTTTTAAATTAAAATTTGAATTCTATAAGTTAAACTCTATGCCTTCCTTTTAGTGGATTTTTTTCTAGACGATCAACGGGGCGGATTAGTAATCCCTTCGTATTAGGTCAACGTGTCGGATGAGTGATTTTCTGCGTTCACTTTCGCCCACTGTGACTCATTCGCCATGCAACTAACAATTTCCTGTTCGCATACACACAATCACGCTCACAATGTAAGCTGAGCGGCCTTGATGCGCTTTTGGCTCACAAAATGTGAGCTTAAATTATTCAGGCTGTCCAGGGGTCGGAGGGCAGTTGCAGCTGCGTCGACGCTTTGGGCAATCAAAGACAACAACAAGTGTGTCTGTGCGTGTGTATGGGGCATTTAATTGCTCTGAGAATAGCAGTGAGTGAGGAGTGGGGGAGTAAAGCCAGGGGCCACGGGTCGGGGATGGGTAAGAACAAAGATGTGGCGAGAAATGACCCACAAATGACAAAGTGCAGCGACAGTCAACGAGCCTTGTCTTCATTCTTTGCCGAAGTGTGAAAAGAACAAGACAAACCACCGAATAAAAAAGAAACATAAAACAACATAGACCAGGGAAATTCAAAGCAAAATAGCCTTTGGGCCGAAATGTGGAAATTTATGAATCGCAGCGGGGGCAAACCAGCAAAGGCAGGAATGTCCACACAGGAGGCCCCATGAAAAATTTGTTTTATTTCTGGTCAAGGTTTGCCTACTTATTTATGGCTGTCCTGCAGGCTGTCCTTTTCCTTGGCCAACTCCCATCCGTGACCACTTCCTGCTCCCACAATCTCTCATTCACTTGCGGGACAAGGCGCCCTGGCTAAATATTTTCCCTGGAAGCCATAAAAATCAACTAGATAAGGGACGAGTCGTGAGAGTTATTCGTATAGCGCTGAGATTTTGCATAATTATTTTAGTGATTTATAGGGGAAAAAAGCAGCCACAGGAGGAGCCAGCTCCTTAATGAAGCCAATATAAATACAAAATGGTACAGCAGTTTATTTGCATTCAAGAGTTTTGCCTTTAATCGTCTCTAAAGAAGAGTAAGTTTAATTTTAATAAAGAAATATATAACTTTAAAAATAAAAATGAGTTCCTTATAAATTGTTCATCATTGAAATTTTTCCTATTATAATAACAAATACATTTTGTATTTCAAACGTTCTGCCTATTGTTATTCTGCCCAAAAATTAAATTTTTTCCCCATTTCCCTTTTTATGCAAAAATAACTTTTACTTCCACAAACCAAAGTCAGAGCTTCAACCATTGAAAATCCATTTATACTGTGACTTTATAATTTTTTGCATTTCATTTCCCTTAAGAGTTTTCACCGACCACAGCTCACTTATCATGCCTTCCCCACAGACTGATTCATCTTCATCAACATGAACCTTTGTACCATAAATTATTTATGTTTATGCACATTTCGATGACATAAATAAATATTTGAGCAAAAAAATCAGGCAAGGGAGGGAAAATTGTATTTAAAGTGGCATTTATCAAATCGATTAATAAACAATTACCCAAAGCGAATGCTCACAAAAAAAAAAAACAAATAAATAAATAAATGAATAACTCTCGCTCAAGCCGCCACGAAATCTTATAAAATTATATCCGAGTATCTACGAGTGTGTGTGTGTTGGGGGACGGCATTAAAGATACATTTGCATGAGTGGGCGGGATCTGCGTCATTCTGTTCGTTCTGTTATTCGAGTGGCTGCTGCTGATGTTTGTGTTTAGTGTGAAATTGCTTTCAGTGCCATTATCCGAGGATTCATTCAAAACTGAAACATATGCTGGGTGTCACTGTGAAAATTATACATGCCATGTGGCTCGAAGCGGGGGGAAAAGCGGCACCACGATTCAGGATGTTCAATATGGCCTTTCCCTTGCCCAAGTCCGGGCCCGGGGTCTACTTCATGCCCACTTGGCTCTTTGTCGGCACACCCACTTTCGGCGGTAACTGTGCGCCGGGCTGCCTCAATTTATTTTTATGGCATCGTGTTCCTCGGTCTACGTGTTCCCAACAAACAGGCAAAAGTAAAACAGCAAAGGAAGCGGCACTCTTTCTCCCCTTTGAGGTTCATTTCAGTTTCAGTTTCGCAGTAAATTGAAATTGGAGCATTGCCCAGTGTTGCGTATACGCACTGTTGTGTGCTGCACGTTGTCTCCTCAGTGCTGCTCGTTGTTAAAGCAAACTTGTTAATGGCCCTGCTGACTGCCAGTGTGTTTCCCCCATTTTATGTTCTACTTTTATATTATAGTAATTTAACTTCAACTGAAGTGCTGCATTATATTTGGAAATGTTTTTAAGAAGCTCGTGCAATATTTTCAATTGATAGAACTGAGAACGTGCTAGATAAATATTAACGACATTATATTTTTATCTTTTCACGAAACTTTCTTTTCTCTATGTTGTGTGTTTAGTTTTTATTTAAATGTAAATTCCCAGCATGTATTTTTAATCATCAGAAATATTTTTCTTTGTATTTAAAATAAGTGATTTATGAGAAAAATCATTATCAGATAATATGTACCCAACAATTACATCTCTTTGTAAATTTTGTAGTATTCCTTTGAATTTCTTACATAAGACCAAGATTTCTATTTTATTTGATGAGATACAAACGGGAGTGTTTCCCATTTTTTTGGGGACTCCCTTTGGCAGTGGTTTCTGTATAAAATCAGCCCCAAAAGCCCGCCATTTGATGTGACTCTTGGCATGTAATTTAGCTCATTTGAACTTTAATTGCTTGGCGTCCCCCAAAGGGGACTCATTAAGATTGCCAGCCCGCAGCTGGAGCAACACAAATCTGGCGACACAACTATCAGTCCTCTCA
This sequence comes from Drosophila truncata, assembly GCA_008042515.1. NCBI lineage: Eukaryota > Metazoa > Arthropoda > Insecta > Diptera > Drosophilidae > Drosophila > Drosophila truncata. Next base: position 108,281 of record VNJQ01007030.1, on the reverse strand, counting down.
CTCCCTCCCCCCGAACTGGCACGCTGGCGAAGTTGCTCGTGGCTAGATGGATGCAGCAATCCGAGTCCTTGGGCTCGGGTTTTATGTGTGCACTCGAGGCGGCTATAATCCAAAGTGCTCCCCGATGAAAAGTTTTCTGGTTTATGCGAGAATATGTGTCGGCTGCTCCTTTGCGTGTTTTCCCATAAACACCAGAGCCGGCGGATGCGGGCAGGGATCTGGAACCGGATGGCGGATTCCGTTACAGGTACGGATGAGCTTCGGATAGCCACGAGTCAAGTGGCCCTCAGTCTTTATTTGGTCACAAGCGCTCGTCGTTTTAATTACGGCCGCGGTGGCGTCGCCGCCATTTTGTCCTTGCAAGAGCAGCCATGACTTTTTATTGGACATGTAATTACTGCGTGCTTTTTGGCTTATGGGGGCCACGCATATTTTTTATAATTACAGGAAAATGAAGACCAGAAAAGTTCTCACATTTGGCCAAAAGCCGATGCGAGTGTCCTGGCCATCCTGAGTGTCCTGCTGGCACACGCTAATGATGCACGTGGCACGCAGATTGCGCGGATTAAGACCTCTTGACCTTTTGGTGTGTCGAAAAGATGAAAGTGCTCAAAAGCCCAAGGGCCAAGGAAAAAGATAAGTGATTCAATTTAAAATTGTGTCTGTCCAAATTGCTTGTAAGAAAAAAATGATTACAAAGTTTATATTATTTATTTAGTGGCTTCAAGTTATCGTTACTTTGTTTACACTAAATAACCTTGTGGTCATTGGGTACTCGCTGAACTGTAAAACAAACATTGTTTAAATATTTTTTGAGCAAGTTAATACATACGCTCTAAATAAATTTCTGTTTTTGCTGGAAATTTAATTAATGCTAAAGAAAAAAGTGTTGGCCCAAACTATATCCAATCATATTTTTTATAGACTCCCTTTATCTCTCCCTATCTGTCCCTATCGCTATTCTAGTCGCCCAGCTCCATAAAAGGGAAAACCCATGAAATATTAACTAAGGGGTCAAAGAGCCAGGACGAGTACACCATATGGGCTAGCCTGGACCTGATTCCCCAGCCCAATCCGCATCCCTTCAGGTGACTGCCTCATTGGCCGGCCAGGGCTGCAGCCGTAACATATAAGTGAAACATGGCACATGGCAGGCCCTCGCACAATGGGCGGGCTGTGCAAGTTTTAAGGGCATTAAAATGGAATAGTTTTTGAAATGATAGGAGTCTGGGTGGTGGGAAATCCCTACGCATGTTTCTGCTGCTGCTACTGGGATTTGCCTTGCTCAACCTATTCTTTTAATTATTTCTGCAATATTCGCATTCAGGCGACCAAGAATGTGTACTTGTAAGGGCTTTGCTTAATTCAGTTGTCCGATGCACTAAAATTGAACAGGTATATTCTACCTTTGTAGTTGATTGCTTGAGGCAGGACACAGTTGTCAGACGAAGAAAATGAAAAGCGGTATGAATGGAAATGAATTTCCTTTACGGCAGGATATGCAGATTTATATTTATTCTTTTCACAGTTGCATATATTTTAAGAGATATTTATAATCTTAGACAAAAGCTGGTAGGATTTTTAAGAAAGCTCTTACTACTTGCCATGCTGTGAAACATAAGTTTTCGTTGATCAAAATCTATGAATTAAAAATTTAAAATATTGAGGCAGCCCAAAGAAATATATTAAAAATTCTAAAGATTTTAATTTGACCTAATTTTTTACTCAATTTTCTTTTAGAACTAAGGATATATTTTTGTGTGCTACACCTGCCCAGTAACCCATTGTTTGGCTGTCAGAGATTCTCCGATGACACTGGCGCTGCTGATGAGCTGAGCTCGGATTAATGCGGCTACTCGTTTTGTAGTTGGCAAAACCAATTCCAGAGTTTACAGGGAGCGTCATGTGTGTGTTAGCGGCTTTCTGTCTGCCACCGGTCGAGTGACTGCCAATTTGAGTAATTTTTGCGTCAGTCGCTAGCCTAATTTGTGGGCATTACTATTCCAACGGCGTTCCGACTCGAGCCGGCTTAAAATATGAACTGGAGCTCAGTCCCGCCGGATATGGGGCCACTTGCCACCGCCACGGCAACGGCCAATTCTGGTTGAGGAAAACAAGAAAACAATTTGAGTCTTATTGCACGTTTCAGCCTCCGTGTGTGTGCCTGACTGTCGTCAAGTGCTCTAAATGACAAGATCACACTTCATGCCGAGAGTGGGCTCTTTTCGGGGTAAGCCAGACAAAGCGAGGACACGGCAAAAACCCAGAAAATTAATCGGCTTTGGGAAAATAGTTTCTGGGTCCGGCACTCAACCGATTTCGCCCTCGCCTCGCCCCAATTTTTTGTATTTTTTTTTGTTTTGTTGCTGGGCTCGAATTACAAATACCCAATGTACCACAAAAGTAAATTTCGGATTTTCCGCCTTTTTGTTTGGCCAAGCAAATTCCTTTGAGGGAAATCAAAACCGATTTGATTTGCCAGCTAAATCGGTTTTAATTGAAAATGCAAACTGTGCCTTGAGTAACCCGTTCGGGCTTCGCTTTCCATCTTGATTCGGCAAACAAAAAGAAGGCAAACCGATGAAAAAAAAAGAAATGTATAACATTCTGCAGTGGATTTTAAATTTACTATTTTCCTGGGAGTGAGATTTTCAATTTGCATTTTAACAAAAACTCGCCTGCAACCTTTTCGGCTGGGCACGGGAAATGGGCCCGGGGTGGACCTTATCAACACGGCCAAATCACACGCATTCGTTCGAAATGATTTCGTGGTGGAAATTTATGCGGTTGCCCTGTGGAATCTCGGTTTTTTTCTTACTTCTGCCTCTACTTTTTCAGCTTTTTCTTCGTGTTTTCTTTTATTTTTTTTTTGGTGCACAAGCAGACACGTAGAATTCCTGGGCAGCTGAAAGGTAACGAGAGCGGCTGAAATTCCTTGCTCTACCTAAATCAAGGCCCTGACAAGCACGTGAAATGAAATAATTTAAAAATGCAAATTCTGTGTTATCAAACCACTGAAATCTTGGCCCCGAAAATCAGTACGATTTCCCACACTTCTCATCTTGGTGGATCATTGAACTGGCTGGTGCCAGGTGAGTTTGTTTTCCTCTCACGAATATATCCGATAAGGTATGGGATTGGGAAAGCTTGTGGTTGGCAGTGAGGTTGATGAAGCATTGCTCCCACGATTATGATATTATTTACAATATGCTTTACAGAATAAGCAAGATATAGTGTTCCGATATATATAAATAAATAGATTCAAACTTTAATGAAAAATGTGCTACCTTCACCTAAACATTTATTTGGAATAGTTTCAATTGGCAATACAAAACTCAGGAAAGTTGCCATACAATTACTACAAATGTTCCAACTTTTCTAATATAGCAATATTGTAGGTAATAAACTTTTCATAAACATTATGAAAGTGAAAACGTGAACTTCTGCGAAATATTGAAATCAAACAATTTCAAGTGCAGGCGAACATGTTCATTTTCTTGTCCGACTTCATTTTTTGCGGTCTGCTGAAAACTTCTTCCTGCGATGACTTGGCCTGCCAAGTTCACGCCTCCGAATCGTCCTGCTGGCCTCCGCCCCTCAATTTAGTGGGTGAGCAGCCTCGAGGCCAACATGTCCTTCGCAGAGTGTTGGGGCAGAAAGTTGCTCAAAATAACTTTCTCAAGTGTGGGTGTTGAGCTAATCAATGTTGTGGCGGCTGCCACAAAAGATGTTCTCTTATTTTCTTTGGTTTCCTTTTTCTTTTTTATAAATTTATTGCCCAAAGTTATTAGCTTTGTAATCTTTTAATAAAGTTTTGCACAAATTGATGGGTCATTATTTAATTTTCAGAGCACAAAGACTTCCCCACTATAGTTTACTCCTTCAACTAGGTAAATATTTAAGTCACAAATGCGATACTGAAAGCTGGCAAACAATGATATTCGAATACAGGCCAGATACTATTAATAGATACAAAACAAATATTTATTTAGCTCATTTCATATGCGGCCAGGTGCTAGTGGGAAGCTGGACAAAGGTGTGGGGCTTTGATTTCCGTCCAAGGACATGACGGGTGCACGTGTATATGAAATGATTATGAGGCTAAAGTTACCATTTATTTTTTATACTAAATTTTCCTCTAGGGCACAAAGTCGCAAACATAAAAAGGAAAAGTTTAAAAGGGAAACACAAACCGGCGGTGGGAAAAGGAAAAGGCGGCCAAAGCTACAAAAAAACAAGCAACTTTTAACAGCAAAAATTGTGCGAGAGTGGAAAAAATATATACGAATGAAAACGGAAAGAGAGAGAGAGAACAGAATTAAATGAAAGCCACCACAGGCAGTGACATTAAGCGGCAAATTTTTATGATTTTAATTAGCATAAAAGCGTAATTGAAAATTAACTGAAACGAAATACATGTGCCTTTGAGTGTGCGGCTGGGTGTGACAGGCCTACTACACTCGCCGCAGAGCGAAGGAGAGCGGGCATCCCATTTGTTTTACCCGAATTTAATTCATTCACCTTGCCAAAGCCGATTGCAATAATTTTCCTTATTTTCCACTCGCTTTGATGTGCGCGACAAGCATTTATTATATTTATTTATATTTATTTAGGATTCTTTGCCTGGCATTGAGCTAAATATTGCAATAGGTCGGGGATATTTTGGAGTTTTCGCCATGGCAATTTGTCTTGAAGGTTGGGGTAACCTGATTTCTTTTGTATATTTTGTAGAATATCCAAATATAGAAATTTATTCGCCAACAATTATATTTAAAACAATCATAGCATACATCATAGCATACAAATATTTATAAAAAACTAATGCTGCTTTTGTTTTAATCTTTAGAAAATATTTACTACGGTTCAAAGCTAAGATCCAATGTCTTTTGTGTATTGATTTTGTGTTTTCGATTTTTATAAGTTTCTTATTATATATTCAGCTTTAAAATTTAAAATTTGTGTTGTAAACTCTTTATTTAAAGTCAAATAGTGTGTCATAAATGAAGCCCTTGGGTCGAACAACCGCATTTGTTGATGTGACAACATTTGTACTCAGAAATGTGTTTGAGGAACTCTGCTTAATTTCCCCATTTAAATCCCAAGCGCTCGCCTTTAATTAGCGGCCAGTGCAAACACATTGTAAACAAAGGTACTCTCCCTAATTCTGTCCATCCTACAGAGCTTGTCACCTGCAGCTCCCCGGGGCAGCCAGGGCCAATGATACAGCCAGCGACGGCCACAAGATCCACTTTGCCAGATAGGCCAGTGACAACACAAAACGATCTAATTACGACAGCCAGCAACTTGACGACAGCAAAAAAGGCAGTGGCAGCAGCAGCGCTAGCAGTAGCGGCAACCGAGGCAACGAGCTTACGGAGCACGGACGTAGTGGCCCGGGGCACGTCAGCAGCAGATGTGGCAGCAGCCACGATAGCAACGACCCAGTCAGCACAAATTGGGCTAACTACTCAGTCCACAGACGGGCAAACAGAGGCTCAGACAGGAGCAGCAACATCCACTGCCACAGGAGCCACACAAGCCGCAGCAGCAGCAGTAGTAGCATCAACAGCAGCAGCATCAGCAGCAGAGCCATCAGCCGAGCTGCTCATATCAACAATTTATCCGCCATCAACGGAGAAGGCGACGGAAACGGAAATGGAAATGGATGTGCACAACTCCATCGAGGCCAGCGGCAAGATGGTGGCTGTCGAGAATTCCCTGACCAAGGGATTCTCCATCCCAACATTCCTTCCGCCATTTCCCGTTTTCGCGGCCGCGGATCTGCCAGCTTACCGCGCCGCTGCGGATGCTGCTGCAGCGGCAGCGGCCAAGTTGGCGGCCGAATCGGCGAAGGCTGCGGCGGAGGCAGCAGCAGCAGCCGCATCCTTCGAAGCGGTGACAATGTCGCCAGAGGAGCAGCGCCGGCGAATGTTTAATGAGCAACACTCCTACTTGGTGGCCCACCGGCAGGCGGCAGATGGGACGGGGCCGGCGGTGCGTCGCAACCTAACAATGCCTGTGCTAAACATCACCGCCCAGATGGGAAACCACGCCTACATGCCGTGCCAGGTGAGTTATACAGCCCATTATGCCATTTAGCTTAGGCCCGGCCCTACTGAAGATTTTTTCAGGATTTATAAATCCGTTTTTAGAGTACAAATTTAAGTAGTGCTTATTAGATTCAATATTTAAAGTTTAATGGGATTATGTATTTCACACCAATTGGTGGGAAAAATACAGCTCACGCGTGTTATATTTTACTTAACGTTTAAAAAAATCTCTCCTATTCTAAAGCACAATTTTTTCTTTCGGTGCCTTTGTTTGTTGCCGTGGGTCATACAATCCGCTTGGGTCGGCTTGGGTTGAGGTTGCGCGCGGCGTGTGACATAAGTCGGTTAAGCCTTAAAGGTTCGCTCAGAAAAAGGGGTTTTAATACGAGATTACATTTAATTGCGAATATTAAATTTGTATTAAATGGCACGTGTCATAAATAGCTGCCAACAGTCAAAGCTGCTTAAAGAAAGCCGTCATTAAAGGGCAGTGCACAGGCACAAAATACACTTTGCATGAATGGGCCTTTGCAAACAGGATTTTTTTTAATTAAAACAATGGAGAGTGATAAGTATGGAGTTAAATGAATTAATGACAGGGTTTAACTTTAAATAAAACTCTAGAATGTTCATAAATAAATATTAAATTAAAACTTAAAATAGATATAATTATCATAATTAAATACAAAAAAAAAAAAAAAATAAAATAAAGTTACAAGTTTAGCCAATTAATTACCCATCAGAACTAATTTGTGTCCACAGCTAACACCATATTTTAATTATATATCAGTTTGTGACGACAAAAAACAATATAGTTACCCATAAAACTACATCCCAAGATACAAATGTCTGTGTGGCAACCAATAGATTAGCCCGAGCTTTAAGCCACACACGTCGCCAAGGACTTAAGTTTTTGCATTAAGGCTTAAACCACTCGAGGCAGACGACCCTGACTCACTTACGGATTCCCCGGAACTCAAACCATACGAAGACAACCGGGCGACAGAGCGACAGAGTCAGAGCCCCTCCTTCCGCTTCTGGATTCCTTTTTAATTTCAACGGGCCGGAGATACAACTAGCATTTACATATTGCACACAGACACGCTTCGCACATCCGCAGATTTGGGTACAGAGACAAAGACACAGATACAGATACACCGACACAGATACAGATACAGAACAGGACACTTATTTGCATGCATACATATTGCACAATGTATTCTACATACACAGCTACAGCAGCCATCAAATTTACATGCGTACGTAGGTGCTCCCCGCCTGTGAGGATATCCACAGAATAGACTTTAAAAAAGCCCAAAGAACAGGTCCTGAAAGGAGGCAAGTAAAAAATATATATACACATTTATATATGTAAAAAGTGTGCGGAATTGTAAGCGGTAAATAGAAGCATGGGCGCTTGTTTACGTCATAAAAAATAAACGTAAACAGAATGAATTGTTGATATGCAAATGAAATTATGCTGATCTGTGCTGGACCACAGCCGACAGCAGAAACCGGGCTAAAGCAGCAGCAAGCCGGGCTACGAAAATAAGGCCAAAAGCAGGCAGCAAGCTGTAAGAATATTTTAACACAAAATGCGCGTTGCCATCCCCAGAATCCGTCCTCATTTCCATTTCCTGGACCCAGACCCTCGCTAAGATCTCAGATTTCACGTCCTCTGATACGCCGGAGCCGTCAGATTTTTTGCAACTTAACACCGAAACGTCACGCTAACGTGGCCGGATTAGTTTGTCTTCCGTGGTAATTATTCATGTATGGATTAGCCCACATCGAATGCAATCTGTGTTATGTGAAAGCTCATTAGCGGCAGATTGTCAGTGATTTACATATTAATAGTTATGTGTATGCTTGAGCTTTGATGTCTTCATAGTTGAATAATTTTAAAGACTAAAGTAAGGCAAGATTAAATCGAGTAAATCGAGACTTAAGGTTAAGTGATAAGTATCCAGTGAAGATAAATACTCAATTAACTAATTATTAAGTTCATTAGTTTTTACTTTTATGATAATAGAGGGAAATAAATTAAATAAAATTCAGCTTAATGAATTTCAAATTTAAGGAGATGCCTAGCTTAATTTGCTTACTAGAGTATAGTCAATTGAAGGAACTCGTATATCTCTTGATAAATTTTAAGATAAACTTTGGATATGTTATGTTTTCCTACGTATTTTCCTGCTTTTTGAAGATCCACCGCCTGTCGGACAAGCCCGTTTCCTGGGTGCGCATGCGTGACAACCACATCATCAGTGTGGACGAGACGACCTTCATAGCGGACGAGCGTTTCCAGTCGATCTTCCAGGAGGATCACGACTACACATGGTCCCTGCAGATCAAGTACGTCCAGCAGAGCGATGCCGGCTGGTACGAGTGCCAAATGGCCACGGAGCCCAAGCTGAGTGCCAAGGTGCACCTGCAGATAGTCAGTGAGTGTTTGAAGATGTTCCCTGAAGTAATTATCTGTGGTGTTGCAGAATATTTTATAGAACTTACAAAATAAAACCCTGAGGAAATTTTAACAATAGTATTTGAAAAGTACCTTATTTTAGACATTTCTGCCACTCCTTAAAATAACCCACGAGTGTATATAATAATGTTACTTTTTAACAGCACCCAAGACTGAGCTGATTGGGGATCAGAGCCGCTTCGTGAAGGCGGGCAGTAAAGTGGCCCTGCACTGCATCGTCCGGGGAACCCTGGATCCGCCCAAGTACATCATCTGGTTCCGGGGCCAGAAGAAAATAAGCGAGGTGGATGAGCGAACCGGCTGGTACACGCAGCTGGATCGTAACATATTCGGCACCGTGGGCGATAATCAGAATACGGTAAGTGCGGTGTTTACGACCCCGGCAGTTCATCCTGGCTGACTGGCTGACTAGTTGACTAGTGGGCACTGAGCATAAACATTAATTGCAGATCGGCTCATTAATCATACCGGTCGTGCGGAAAGAGTATTCCGGCAATTATACGTGCCAGCCGTCGAACAGTGTCTCCGTGTCCGTGGACCTGCACGTACTAAGCGGTGAGTTAACGGCCTATGGGTTCAGGGTCTCCTCCTTCTCCTTCTTCTCCTCCTCTTCCTGCTCCCAGCTTCCAACCCATCTTATCAGCCGCGATATGTGGCGAAATGAATGATTCATATTAATTGCAACTGTCGCCACCGCGACGAATTGCCAACAGGTGAATATTCCGCATCGGCCATCATGTCAGCGGCGGCAAGGACGACGATGCCGTTCGGCAGGAGCACGTTCCAGTTGATGCCGGGTCTCTTGGGAGTCCTCGGACTTGGACTGACACTCCTTCGGGCGCTGCAGGGAGCGATGCACAGTGGCCCAACACCTTGGACGTGACTCGCCTATTGAACGCCGAATGGGTCTTCGGTCTTTGCTGTCCGGTGTCCGGTGTCCGGATCCGTATTCGAGTCCGTGTCCGCATCCGTATCCGCGGGGTCGTGGCATTGGACTTCCAATTATTCGTAAGCTTTTGCGCCATCTGCAGTTACGTAATTTAGGTTAGAGATTAATTAAAGGCGGCCTTGTAAATAGCGGAGAGCGACGGGAGCCCGACGGAGCTGGATTGACGGTTCCGTAATTAGGTTTAACGTTACCATAACTCCCATCTCTGCGTGTCTCACATACTCCCCATACTGAATTCAATCTAATGTACATTCAATTTAAGGCATAACGTACACAGGCCCATTTCAAGTTGTGAAATCGAATCAATAATTAGATTATTGTCGCGAGCGAATTATTAAATGAAAATAATAAACGGGAATCATAAAAAAATCACCATAAATAAAGGCATTCAATAAATCATGTGAAACAGTATTTAAATCTCTGCTTTCTCTCTGTGCGTGTTGGTTCGGTTTGTCTCATCAGAATGGTAAATTATTTATGAATGTTATCGAGCCTAACTAATTGATTGGCTGTGTTAGCATTCTCTGGCGTGCCATTGATAAAAATAATAATGCATCACCAGTGGGGGCCATAGCTTGCGAGGAATTTGTTCGATCTGTTTGATAATTCAAATGAATTTATTATTCTTCACTCATGCTGCGAGAGTCTATCTCTTATTTTAAAAGTTCTAATAGTATATTAGAAAAAATTCTGTTTTCATTTTTAAAATATTTTGATTGCCCTAAGCTGGTCCCGAAATAAACACTGTTGGCATGTGGCAAAACATTGGGAGTGTTCATTCAAAAACGAAAGGCCACCGTAAGTATTTGACAACATTAAGCTAAAATAACCCTAAGTAAGCCAAAGAAAACCCCATTTTCATGGGATATATTCACGGTTGACCTTCAGCTGACGGGGCCGATAAAAGGGCGACCAGCAAGAGAATTTCCTCAGTGGGGATATGCATAAATAATTTAATATTTTATGGTAATTTGGCTCCGACTTCGGATCACCAGCCACGGCGACCCCGTTTGAGGACATCAAAGTGACGAAAGGAAAACAAAAATGAGCCAACACTTATGGCCGGAGGAAAGGGGGCCAAGTGGAGTGCATAAAAATAACACAAGCCATAAACTGGCGAATTCCAAGGGTCATAAAGCCTTTAAGGTAGCCAGTCTATTTTATTGCAGCGGAAATCACATCTCCGTCTTCCGAGAGTACGGGTGTATAAAAAACTCGGCGAGGAGGAGAACGAGCGCCGAGTATGGAGGAAAAATAAGAAACAACACGTAAAATTTGTCGTTGTCCTGTCAAGAAGGAGCTCTTCCTCGAAGGGAGTGGGATGGACGTAAGCGAAGCAATTTACAAGAAACACAAAGACCTGGGGGTGGAGCAGGGAGCACGAAGGACGAGGAACGGAGTATGAGCTGGCGGACGGAAGGCAGTAAATATTTTTCACTATGTTGCTGATGCTGATGCTGATGACTGACTCGCCCGACGACAGCCGGGAGGGTCCTGGGGCAGAGGAGGAGCCGAATGGAGAAGGGGATCCCCTGCTGGCTCAAGTCCAACAACTCAGCAGGCAGCAGGGCCCGCGTCAAGGCAGGAAAAGTCAAACAAGATGAAGCCAGTCGGAAATGTCCTTGCCCGGCAAAGTAAAATCCGAAGAACAACAAGAAAAACCGAAAAATAAAACTTTAAGATAAGCTACATAAAAAAGGGAGAGTGAAAGTGTAGCTAGCACTTTCAAGTGACAGTTTCATCCAACATTTATACATATATATCTCTTTCTCTTTGCTAAATATATTCAATATCCGATAAAAGGCCGCTGCCAGTCCTTGCTGGCAATTCCAGGGATTTTTTATTTGAATTTTCATCTTACTCGACCGGCGGATGGCAATCAAATTACAAAACTCGTCTCACGCTTCCAAGCAGGACAGCTTGATTGCTGTCAAACGGGCAATGGATAAAATATGATACTCTGCCGAAGGAAAGTTTATAAATTTGTCACAGATTTATTTACAGGTTTATTTTTGAAGCCATAAAAGGCGGGTGAGAAAATACAAATTAAAGTAATGTCACTTCTATTATATATTATATTCTTTAAATTAAAGATTGACGGATTAATTTTTACCCATTTATGTGCGGTCAATACTTTGTTTAATTGGAAAAATATATGAAACTGTTTCTAAGTGGGGTATGCTAGTACCTAGATGTTACTTTAAAAAACTCATGACCTCTCTGGCTTTACTCTACATCTTCAGCTTCCGTGGTATTTTAGCATTCCGTTTTTCTTCGGTAGTTCTTAATTTTCCTCTTCTCGTTTTTTGCCATAATGACTAAAGGACTACATGAGGAACAGAGGCGAGTGCTCCGAATGACATCTGGTGCAGACGTTTCCGTTTGTCCTGTAACAATTTGCGCTCCTTCTGGTAGTGACCTACGCCCAGATAATTGGGTTAGCTCCGGAGACAGGACCCTTCTTACACTCCAAGGCTGGCGGAAAGTGCGAGTGCGTTTTATGATCCTTTGATGTCCGAAGTTGGCCTCCTACTTGCCTTGCACTAGCCTCCCGGACAAGGTCTCCCTGCCGGGTTTTTAAACATATTTTTTTTCCACTCCGTTCGTGTTCTTAGAGCTCTTAGGTTTCGCAAGTTTTTTTATGTTGGTTTTAGTTGCGGATATTCGAGCTGTTGTTTGGGGTTTCGCATTTCTGTTAACAGTAAACAAGACGAAGCGAAAGTAGAAAGCCCAAGCATTGAATTCGTGTCCAAAAAGTAAATAAGTCTCGAGCAAAAAAATCAGTAAAAATCTTCGGATAATTGTATTGAACCAGCCAAATAGCCAAGCAATTGGGGAAAGTCAACAACTTATTGAAGTTAGCTTTTCTTCGCATCAGGCTTTTGGCTCTCCCACTCTCCCTTGTAAGTTACGGGGTAATCCCTGGTTTTTGTGACTTGGCTGGGCCTCTGATATACGTCAGGGCCTTATCGGACATGCATCTCTGGAACGCTTCAATTTGAGGAAGATAAATTGCGTTTGCGCAAGAAATTTCTGTCCGAAGAATCCAAATCATTTCGCATTAGCGAGAACAGTTTCTACACTTATAATAATGTGTTTATATTTTGTAGAATATTAATCTGAGAATACATAATTTGTATGTTAAATAAATACAATATTTAATGTATCCACCTATTCCTCTGATGTATTATATTTGATCATAGTTCATGGGGAGACATCTTTCTGTATACATATGCAAGTGCTAAATACAATATATATTCATGACTCTACACAAAAATCTCTACTGAATGAAAGTTAATGGTGATATCCTGAATTGTGGAGCCAATTGGCCTGCTTTTTCCAGAGTGTACTCGCACACTGCCACTGCTCTTCATTCCTGAAATGGGTTCGCTGTAATGCGCGTAAATGCAAATCATTATCAACAACATTTGCATTGAGCAGCATCGATGATGGGCTGCAAAGTGGTGGCAGTGCGGAGTGTGAGGCCATCCCAATACTGGTCCAATGAGCATTCCAAATGGGTCTACTATATCGCATTGGTCCTCTGGCCAGGCCACCGCACATTGTTTTCCCAACAGGCAGCAAGGCAGGCAGGCAGGCAGGCAGGCTATTAGGCCTGATGAATTCGTGCGCAGTTTGCAGTTATAAATATTTGGCTATTTCGCAGTCCGACTGTGTTCAGTAGGCAGTGCAATTTGCGGGCCCCGAAATCGGAGGGCTTTTAATGAATACTCGCGGCATCCAGACAAAAACTCATTTCATTTGCATTACCAAATTCTGCCACAAACACACGGACGCACAGCGAACGCATGTTGAGCCAGGACTCGAAAGGCAAACAAAGGAGCTGGAAATTTCACCAAGAAGGAAATTCTTCGGCCAAGTTATGTTAGCTATTTTCGACTGAGCCTTTGTTTTCCCCCACCACTGGCAGTGTCACTGCCATCCGCTCAGCCATTGCCTTCCGCAATCTCTTGCAGATTTTTTTCTTTTCAAACTATGGCGCAAATGTTGAAGTGTACATTATTCTTAACTTTTTTGAGTTCGATAAGCGGAGCCAGAAAATTATGATGATGGCGCTGATGCGGATGCCGATGCTGGGGTTGCTTTGGTGCTGGGATGCTTGAATGCCGGGATGCTGATGCTGATGCTGATGATGTGCTCCGCCGCTGATGTGCTGCTGATGATGATGTTCGACTGAAGATAACCCACCAAGTTGAGGGAACAAACAACAAGTTTGTCTTCACAGCAAATTTCTCTCGTCATGTCTAAGTGGTAAGCATGGGAAAAAGTTTGTAAGGTGTCCGAAAACCGAAAAGGAAATACCCTAACGAGTGGGGCAAATAAGGGAGCTATTGAAAAATCATACATTAAAAATAATCCTGTGCAAATCATGAGAATATAACTTATTTGTTGCTTTAAATATGATATTAGAAAGCATGTTTCAAGAAATATTGTTACTAAAATAAATGTATTTACCTTTCTTTTAAGTTGTTTGAAATATTTCAGTGCCTAACCACAAACAATAGTGTATTCTACGAGAAGGCAAATAGTTGAGTTCATATCCCCTTTTTTTTACAACACGTGATATAAAAAAAGAAGACCCTGCCGCCACTTGAGCTGGGTTCATTCAACCTTCATTTCATAAATAAAGCATAAATTGTTCCTCTAGATTTTGTTGACAATTCTGGAAAGAGGAAAAGTTATCATTTCGGACGCCAAAAGCAGACTGAGATTCCATGTCGACCAGTGCTAATTAGTATCTGCCCTAGAAGGAAACGCAATAAATTTAAAAGAAAACTTTGTCTGCAGGAAAGTTACTCCGAATTATGGTAACTTCAGCTCCCGCCGCCGCCCATTGCCAATTTGTATTGGTCGTAAACTTTGGCACTCACCTTGCGGCTTTAATTAAAGCAATTGCAGTACAGATTTTAATTATAAAATGCTTCGACCCAGTCAAGGCACAATCAAATTATATGTTGTTTACACTTTTGTGGTACTCTCCCGTTCCGTTCCGTTCCGCGTTTTATTTGCCAAGTTAGGAAGCGGACGGGGACGGCGACTCAGACAATTGTTTTAATTTTCTGCACGTCGGGCGGCGTTTAGAAGGCAATAAAAAATTATTGGCCAAAAGCGCAATTAAAAAAGTCGAGCAGGGCACACGGCTTATACTTTGACTCGGCCATTGGCTTAACGAACTCGAGCCAACTTTTTTACGGCCCGAACATATTTATTATTGTGCCGCGGGATCGAGGCTATCGAGGGGTCTAGGGGTACCAAGGACCTAAGCGAATTGTTTAGTAGACATGCTTTTACGGCTTATCCCTGCTTCCTTTTTATGACATTCTTAAGCAAATATTCGAATCGAGTTTATGAGATTGCGATCCGTACTTTGTAGCAACTGCTGATGAGGCAGACCGGCTGTCAGGCCGGCCGACCGGGCATTTATTTCCCATAAAACATCTCTGGCTTATATCAAAGTCGATAAAGAAATCAGTTGATGGCCTTGGCCGAAAAAAAGGGTTCTCGTTGTCGTTGTCGTTGTCGTTGCCGTTGCCGTTGCCGTTATCGTTGTCCTTCGACCCCTCCGGCATAGAAGAGGATGTGTGATAGATTATGGCAAATCTCTGCGGTGACAAGTGCTGGCAGTCGCCCCATCAATTAATCAGAGTCCTTAGGCTATCGGGAGGCACTAATTTGCCCGGGCGAAGCATGAAAATTAGCTGGCAAATTGAGCAGCCGGCGGCAAATAAATGCTCATAATAAAATGATAATGGCACTCGCATCAATCGAATATTGATTCGATTGGGAAGGAAGCAGCGGCGCCGATAGGAGGAGCCAATAAAAGATAAATGCACAGGCACAACCCAAAGGAATCGTGAGTCCCGGATACACACACACACTCAGACACTCAGTACACACCCCGCTCCTTCTCCGCACAAATGCAGCGCAAGCGATTTTCCACTTTAAGCAATTTGTGTCGGGAGCAATAGGCAACAACAGAAATACAACGGACAAGTTTATATATATATATGTATGTATATATACGTATCGGAAGTATCACTAACATGGCGCTACCCGAATTCCCAACTGTCCGGGGGCAGCGATCCGGGAGGGGAGATAGGACAGGCAAAATACTTATCGCCACTCGGCGGATGCGGATGCGGACGCTCTGACCAGGGGAAGCGAGGCTCCTCTATGTGCCCCACGCGGTCGTAATTAAAGTGGCCAAATCGAATTCCGTTCGTGTTGGGGCGGCGGGCAAAGCGATTCGAGCCAATTGAGTTGGCCAACTTTAAGCCCTGTTTTGTAGGACCTGAAAGAGGATTAAAACTCAAACTACACTTGCTGTTTGTTAGCAGGAACAATAGCTAGGGGGTATTAGGGAAAACTAGTTTAAAAATAAATTCTATATAAATGTACAACAAAACTTTTTTTCTTTCAATGTTGGCATTTATGAATATTCTAAAAATAAATAAGCTGGTGCCTTTATTCTATGTAGTAGAGTTTTCCTATTGAGAAAAACAAGTTGTTATCCCCTTTCGATTTATTCATCTTCTATTGTCCATAAATACCTACCATATTCCTAATGAACAACCAACAAGGCGAAGTCGGTGGCCCTGGAATTTCGTAGGGAAGTCGGAGGAAACATTTCTTCGGTAGTCAAATCGATGCTGGGCCCCTTTGACAGCTTGTTTACATCAACTAGCGGCCAAATCGGCAGTCGATAAGGCTAGGCCCAGACACCCACGGCCGCCGGCCTCCAATCCCCAGCTCCAGCCTTCTTTTGAGCTCATCAGGCCAAAATGCCCGCCCTTGGCTATTACGGCCTGTAGTTTGCAGCCAAATGGTTCTCGGATGTTTTCCGGTCCGAACTCGAACGGGAAACCACTGAAATTAGCCAGGAAAGCGCCGCCACGAGTTGACGGCTGGATGGACGGATGCCAAAATCGGTGTTCTCAATTAAATGTTTTAAATATTTTTCAGTGTTAATAATTCAGCGTGTTTCGCACGCCACGAAAGCCTCAATAATGAATGCGAAAAGTTTGACGAAACGGGTCACAGCGAAAGTGGGTGAATTCCCCCCCCCCCCCCCCCCCCCCCCCA